>PVIU01011990.1:0-62084 GCA_004026605.1 Ondatra zibethicus | reverse complement strand
TTTTTTTTTTAGTTTGACAATTGTTTTTATTATGTGTGCACGTGTGTGTGTTGAAGTCCATATCAAGAAAACTCCGAGGAGCAGGTTCAAGGATCAAACTCAGGGTGTCAAGTTTGCAGGACCAGGGTTCTACCTACTGTGTCATCTCCCGGGTCCTCTAGCCTCCTCTTTCAATTAATCCAACACAGTCACAGCTTGTGCTCTGGCATTCATAGCATCATTATTCACAATGCACACAAGGTAGAAATAACCCAAGTGTTCATCAAGGGATGGATGGATAAACTGTGGGATAGCCGTGTAAGGGAACAGAATTCAGCTTAAAAGAAGGAATGGCGAATTCTGATGCATGGCTCTCAAGGGAATGAAACCTGCAGATCTTATACTAAGCAAACTAAACAAAGGGGCAAATATTGGGTTGTTTCTTCTATATGATAAGCCCAGAAAAGTCAAATCATGGAGACAATAAGCTAGAGATACCTTACCCATGGCCAGGCGAGACGGAGAATTATTATTTAATGAGGATAGCATCTTTCTTTGGGATGATGATGTTCTAGAGATGGATAGTGGTAACAGGCATTCAGGCTTGTGAATGCACTTCATGATAACAGTTATGAACTATTTTATATTTATGATTTTAGTGAGTATATGGCTTGATTTTTAAAATAGTATATGTGTGTCCATGTGTGGGGCAGTGTGTGTGTGTGTGTGTGTGTACATGCACAGGTCGGCTCAGAGATCAATGTCAGGTGACACTCCTCATGCGCCATCCACCTTGGGTTTTGGGAAATGGCCTTTCATGGGGATCTTTCACGGGGCTCACAAGCCTCAGAGAGAGCCACCTGCCTATGCCTCCCTAGTGTTCAGATTACAAGTCTGTGCCTCCATGTTCAACTGTTTTACATGGGTCCTGGGACTCAAACTCACATTACAAATTGAGCTATCTCTCTGGCTCTCAGGATGTCCTCAAATGGCAGATTTTAGATTGTATATTTTCATAATTGTCCGTTCTTGCCCAGACTGTCACTTTCTGCAATCTCTGTTGCAAGTGGCCAGCAATAATTTGAAAATAGTAACAAAAATTCCAGAAATATTCAATTCATAAATATTTAATAACATTTACTATAGCATTTTATGAGTTATGGTTCATCACTTTGTCTGATTTATAATAAATTTTTAGATATGTGTTAATATCTATAGAAAAATAATGTATACATGATTCAGTACCATCTGCAATATGGAACATCCACCGGGCACCTTGGAATGTATCCTCTACAGATAAGGAAGTCTAGTTCCACAATATGAATTTTTAATGCAAAATAAAGTAATTAATATTTCAGACTATTATCACACAGCATCAAACCAAGCATGGATCGCTGCAGTCACCCTGATTGTCCCTGACACTGGGAATGGTAGCAAATCAGATACAACCCCGATCTACTCCATCTCTAGACTCATAACTGAGGCTCTTACAATAAAAGGAAGATTAACCAGAAATATTTAAGAAGTGACATTTTATCAGGTCAGCATTTAAAAATAACTAAATGCAAAAATGAAGACCCGGAGAAACAGAAAAATGTGTATTTTTTATGCTTGAGCTTACTGAAGGTAAGTATTTTAGTTTACTTCCTATTTCTGTGATAAACACCTTGACCAAAAGCAACTTGGGGAATTAAGGGTTTGTTTTATTTTAGTACTTACAGCCCATCATAAAGGGAAGTCAGAAACTCAAGGCAGAAATCTGGAGGCAGGAATTAAAGCAGAGGCCATGGAGGAATGCTGCTTACTGGCTTTCTCTCCATAGATTGTTCAGTTTTCTTTCTTACGAAAAAAATTCTGAACATTATTTTATGTCGTGTTTTTCCTGCATGTGTCTATGTACCATGTGTGTATTTGGTGCCATCAGAGGCCAGAAAAGGGCATTAGTTTCCTGGATCCAGAGTCACTGATGGTTGTGAGCTGCCACGCCAGTGCTGGGAATCGAACCTGAGTCTTCTAGAAGAGCAGCCAGCGCTGTAACCTCTGAGTTTTCTCATAAAGGACCACCTGCCCAAGGATGACACCACCCACACTGGGCTAAGTCCTCCTACATCAATTATTAACCAAGAAAATGCCCCCACAGACTTGCCTACAGGCAATCTGGTGGAGGCATTTTCTCAACTGAAGTTCCCTCTTCTCAGATAACTGGACTGTAGTTTGAATCGAGTCAACAGCAACAACAAAAAACAAAAAACAAACAAACAAAAAACCCTCCCAGCACAGACGGATAGTTATGGAGAACTGTGAGGAAGGCAGAGGCAGCAGATCTCACTGTGATAAACTGGGGAAAGAGGTATTCAGACTCTGTCTAGCCCATTTCCCTGCAATGAGGACCGGATGACAGGCTTTAAGGTAACAGGCAAGAGGTGGGTGTGACTTTCCTGCTCCCCTACCCTGAACTCCCTGTCTTTGCTTTACTGGAACATGCTACTTCCATTGCTGGGAGTCACGGTGGCGAATGTTGAAAGACCGACCAAACTGGTCCAGATCATGCCCCAGCTCATGGAGTTACATCTTGTCCTGAAGCCAGGGTGAAAGCAGAGTACCAAACCAATAAAAATGACCTTTGAAAATCCTCAACTTTCCCCAAAGTACACCTCATTGATTTTGGGTGTCTGTCTTTATGGCAGCAGAAGTTACTTGTGAAGACACCTATGAAGTTTTTTTCCTAGCAATACCTCTTTAATCCAATGTAGATAATGCATTGACCTTATCACGTGGCAGTAGGGGCACCCAAGAAACCTTTCATGAGCTTATGTCACCCCTGCCCCTTTAGCAAAAGGCATCTGAGTTAGCTTAGCACAGACGTTGAAGAGGTCCTGATTCTTAATTTGTTTCATTTCTTGTTCAAGGATTTTGGAAAACTTCAGCCTGAAAGCTCAAAGACAGGTTGAACTTTCTCCGTCATTAATCGGGGAACAGTTTTGTTGAGATGGGGTCTTGCTGTGCATCAAGGTCAGGGCCTTTAATCCCAGCAGCCAAGAGGCAGAAGCAGGCGGATCTCTGTGAGTTCAAGGACAGCCTGGTCTACAGAGTGCCAGAACAGCCAGTGCTAAAAAACAGACCCTGTCATAAACAAAACAACTGAAAAGGGATGAACTCTTACTGCTGTGTCTCATAGACCAAACTTGTTGCAAAGAGAGGGCTGCTTGTTCATCCCGGCCACCTGGCTAGCTTAGCCCCAAAATAACCACACAGAAACTGTATTAATTAAATCACTGCTTGGCCCATTAGCTCTAACTTATTATTGGCTAACTCTTATATTAATTTAACCCATTTCTATTAATCTGTGTATCGCCATGTAGCAGTGGCTAACCAGGTAAAATTCCCAGCATCTGTCTCCAGCAGATCCATGGCATCTCTCCTTGACTCCACTTTCTTCCTCCCAGAATTCAGTTCTGTCTTCTCCACCTACCTAAGTTCTGCCCTATCAGGCCAAAGCAGTTTCTTTATTCATTAACCAATACAAGCAACACACAGAGGGGACTCCCACATCACCTGTGGCTCTTGGTGGGCAGACAGATACAGGAACTTGGATTGGGCTTGGGTAGGCACAGCAGGACTCTAACACTCCTCTTTCTAGATCTGTCCTTTCCACAATCTTCGCAGAGAAGAAGCCCACACTTCTGTGGGCACCCAGCCCTTGAGCTGCCTCCAGGTAGTCTCCTTGCATCCCCAGCCTATCTCTGGCCTGGGCACGAGGGAGCTCATGTCTCCACAGAGTCAGCAAACCTCCAGAAGGTGCAGAAACTGGCCATGACCCAGAGGAGCTTGGCAGGGCATAGTGCTGGCATTAGGCTCGAATTTCTGGGAAAGTGTCTGGGAAGTGTGCGGCTTTTCTCAGTACAACCTTCATCCTTCTCTCTGCCTCTCTGAGAAAAGGAGCACACCAGGAGGGCAGCCTCCATAGGAGCAGCAGGCACAGGGACACCACATGTCCCCTCCGTGTGTGGCTGGTGGCTGGAGTCTCTCATACTCCACTCCAAAGAAACAACTAAAACCTGCTCCCACCTCCTCAGATAGCCTGGCACCAAGTCAGTCACAAACAGATGATCAAAGGCCACTTGTGTGCCACACTTTGCAAGTATCAAGATGAGACCTGACTTGCACTGTACTCAGTGGCCTTGAGGTGTTGGGGAAGCACCTGGTGGAGGCATTTGCAAATGCTTCTAGAGCCAAGAGAGGTTTTACAAAGAATTCAGGGCCCTGACAAACAGGTTATAATTTTCAGGGCAGAAGATGACAATCCAAGCAGAAGAAATGACCAGGCAGTGGTGGCGCACGCCTTTAATCCCAGCACTAGGGAGAAAGAGACAGGCGGATCTTTGAGTTCGAGGTCAACCTGGTCTACAGAGCAAATTTTCGGACAGACTACAAAGTTACACAGAGAAATCCTGTCTTGAAAAACCAAATAAAAAAGAAAGAAAGAAAGAAAGAAAGAAAGAAAGAAAGAAAGAAAGAAAGAAAGAAAGGACAGAGCAAAGGCGTTCAACATGAACTTTCAAAACTACTTTAGTTGGATTGCGATTACAGTGAGGTTCTGGCTAAGTTGTACTCCAAGGTCACATTTCTCAACTGGAAATCTCCCAGTGCAATGACACATACTCCTTCTGGGAATTTAATAGTTCATTTAATAATCAAACTGTCTTATATTTATTATCTTATGAATTTGAATGTTTTGCCTGCATTTATGTATATGTACCATATACATGCCCAGTACCCACAGAGATCAGAAGAGGGCATAAGATCCCCTGGAACTGAAATTACGGAGGGTTGTGAATCACCATATGGGCCCCTGGAACCAAATCACTGTCCTCTGCGAGGGCAATCAGTGCTCTCAGCTGCTGAGCCCTCTCTCCAGCCTCTTAGTTCATTTTAAACCAATAGACACATCGCTGCTTCAAAGGCTGAGTTAGGCTTTAAGATCTGTAAGATGGAAAGGGATGCAAGTAATGACATGCAGCTCTGCCTCTGATCCAAGGAAATGATACACTTGTGTGTGTCAATAGTGGGTCACAACCCTGGAATGATTACAACTTTCTACTCTCAGAGGAGCAACTTTTGACCGAAGGCTTCAAGGCTTATTTTCGTCTCTAGTCCTGGACCAGATCCGAGGCACCTGAGCAGACAGGTTGGCCTGGGGGTGGGCGGATGGGATGGGGGACATCTAACACATCACAATGGGACGCAGACAGAAACAGAGCCTGACCCACAACTAATGCTCTCGCTCTGTACATGGCAAGCTCAATAAAGCAGAGACAGACCACCCGCATGCTTTGCTTTAGAAAGGTCTAACCTATGCAAATTAATAAACATCTCTGTGGTGGCATTTCTAGAGATGGCCTAAGGGCGAGCAAGTCTCAAACCTAGCCTGAACTGTGCTTTGCCACCTACCTACCTACCTTCCACTTGAGCAAGGGCTTGTCCTCCAGCCAAGCATTAGATCTGTGGCAAAATCGAGGAATGTGTGTGAATTGCTCAGGGGCCTGTAACCTCTTTGATAGCTGATATGGCTTCCTTCTCCTTCACTCCTCTACCCTCTCACACACCCAGCCCCTACCAACTCCTGCTTGACCAACACAGAAAAGGGCTGCTGCCCCGGGCTTGCACAGAAGGGTCTCAGACTGGCCCCTGAGACAAGCATGGCAGCTGTTGGTGTGCCCACCCTCCAGAGCTGTGCCCCGCAGAGTTAGGGAAAGCATACTTGTTGAAGACTGAAGACATTCAGGGATAAGGTATGTGAGCGTGTGGGGGTGTATGGGGTGGTGGAGAGGGATCTGCGTTCACGGAGGGGGTTTGCATGCATTGTGTGTGGGCATGTGGGGTTCCAGATATTCTTCTGATACAGGGTAAATCAGCCTTCCCTGTTGAGGTTCTTAGTCTCATTAATAAAAGAATTTAAGAATGGACTCAAACAGAAGCTCAAGAACAATTCTGTTACAGTGAAAAAAGAAGAACCCCTGGGGCAAGCAAAACATACACCCCAGCAGCTCCCCCGAGGAGGAGAAAGCAGGAAAAGTCATGCTGTTGAACACACCATTAAAGTCTGGCCCAAGGCTGACTAGAAGCCACATGGCAGCTTCAGAGGAAGAGTAAGGAAGCTCAAAATATTGGGGAAACCCAAAGTGTCAAAGAAATCATGCCAAGGAAAGAGCCAGAAAGATAAAAAAAAAAAAGAGAGAGAAGTTATATTTTTCCTGAATAATTACCAGAAGCAAACAGGCTTATGAAGTGCCAAATGAACTACTGTGCTAGGGACAGATGGGGATGCTGGGAAAGAAAAGACCAGTATCTCCTTGAAGGACTAGCCATTCCACCCATCTCTTTAGCAGCGCTTCGGGTGAGCCCACCTCCCTGGAGGCAGTCTCTTGGTCAAGCGATTGGCCCAGCCCAACCAGAATGTTAGATCTTCACCCAGGCCAGAGACTATTCTCTTGTTCTTAATGGGTTCCTATTGCCACTGTAACATGTTAAATTCTCTTTGATTTTGTTGAAAACTTTGAAATATTTTATTAGTAAGAAAAAACAAATCTCACAGGCTCATAAAATATGGTCACCCTCACCAGCCAAGAGGGAAATGCAAGTCAAACCAAAAAATGAGATAACACTTCATGGTCATTATGACTAAACCAGATCAACCAGAAGAACACATGTGCTCGTAAGGATGTGGGGAGCAGGGACCCTTGAGCTGTGCTGTGGGTGTATGAACTGGAAGAGAGGGTGTGGGCAGGGGTGTTGTGATTCCTCAAAAATGAAGCATAGATCACTAACTGACTCATTCAGCAGTCGAAGCTCTGAGCAAGGACCCAATGAATTGGAATGCATGCTCACATCTGTGTGTCCCCTGGAATCAGGCTCACATTGGTATGTCCACTGGAATAGCAGCAGCATCCACAGCCTAAGATGAAGACAATCCAAGCGTCCAGCAATAAGCGACAGGTAAGTGGTCAAAGCATGGAATAGCTGTGCAAGGGTAGTAGTCCACATTGAAAAGGAGAGACATGGTTGCCCATGCACTTGTGCAAGGATGGAACTTGCCAGCATCATGGTAAATGAGATAAGCCAGTACAGAGGACAGATGCTGCACGGTCCTACTTCTCCGTGGTACCCAGGACAGTCAACTTCCTAGAAACAGGAAATAAAGTGGCAGGTTCCAGGGGCAATGGGGAGGGTGCAATAAGCAATGATCTTCCAGTGGGTGAAGACTTTCGGTCTGAAGATACAAGGATCTTGAGGTGGACGGGATGACCACTGCACAACGATGTGAAGGTTGTTTTATCTTCCCATTCCTTTCGCCGTTGAACAGTATTATTCCATACACACGTGCCACCATTTGTTAATCCACTCACCTGCTGGTGGACATTGGCTTGCTCCCAGTTTAGGAATGTTACCAAGAGACTAATTATTTGCATGCCAGTGTTTGTGTGCTATGGTTTTATTTCTCCAGGGTAAATACCTCCAAGTGGAACAGTTGGATCACATTCATGGTTTAATTTTTTTTTCTTGGTGTGTTTTCCCCCAATGACCCCTAAGGGTTTCTGCCTAGACCCAGGAAGGAATGTGAGCCCAATGTTCCTATTCCCCTTTCAAACACAGCGGCAGCTTCCAGGAGAGCCTCATGGCGTTGCTTTCTCCACCAGCCTTTCTTCGAAGAGGTTTCCGCTGTGGGTGGTGGGGGGATGTAAAAATGTAACTCTCCTTCCAAAGTTTTCCTCCCTCTATCATTTTAGAGACAAAGAAACTCAAGGTCGCCTCAAGCTCACGTTCAAGGTTGGTGGTCTGGATGCTGAACCTGTTCTTGCCTAGGCTAGGATCCTGGGCCTGTGACCGTGGGCACTTCCTGTTCACTGTTCCCACCTTCCGGGGCTATGGAAGCAGCCGGTAGTATAATAAAATACCTGGTATACAACAGAATCATATCTCCAATGCGTGGGCACTCCCCTTAAGGGCCTAGGAAGCTGAACACAGCTGTTGGTTGAGACTGAAAAGTCGAGGTGGTGGTGGGGGAATGGGGCATTGCTTGGGGGCTTTCCACAGATGCAGCATGGGTTCCAGGGTATCACTCGGAGGCCCTCCACCAGCATAGGTCTGAGCCAAATTTTGTCAGAAGGGAACAGCTGGCCATGCGGCTCTTTTCACTCTCCAGGAGAAGGGGAAGGGATACATTTTGCCTCATCTTCTCCAAGGGTAATGAAGGGCTTTTCCCCAGGCTGCTCTGGCTGTCCATGCACCATGGGCATAGAATTCAGTGCTAGTTCACATTGGTTTGTTCAACTACTCAAGATAAGCTACACATGTTGCAGCTTCCAGATCTGACCCTCAGAGCACCACCCCCTACCTGGACCCTGCCATTACTTCGGAACCACCCTAGCCTCTTGTCCCAGTACTGACTGAGCACCTCCTGACTCCTCTGTGTGATTCTACACAGTTCGCCACCGCTGCATCCTGCCTTCAGAATGCTCTCACTACTGATTTGAGCTCTATGTTGAAACTGCATGATCTCAAGAGCCTCCAAATTTACCCTGTTAATGAAATCCCCAAATGACTCCAAGGTCTCCTGTCAACTTGGCCTTGCTGGGCATGGACATTTGGATAAGCAGTGGGGAGAAGGGAGGCTTCAAGAACCAGAATAGGATGCTGGTTGTGGGAACATGGGGTTCAGCCCATGAGGTGAAACAGAAAGTTAAGGCAGGACCACAGGGTTTGTTAGATGGTACACAGAGAATCTGTGGTTTTCTTTTGTAGGATGAACCTTGTTTGTGTTGCCCATGGAGATCTGATGCCTGACCAGCACACAGGTCCTGTCAGGGCATTGCCTATGTGTGGGATTCCAGGCAGATGCTCACCCCTCCCTACATCAGGCCCTCACTCAGACCATCTATGAGAGGACCAGAGCCCTCAGACCACTAAGATGCGTACTTCTCCACACCCATACCCTTTACTCAGGAAGACCAGACTATAGAGTACAAGACTGGAGTCTGGTGATAATGAACTCATTAAATGAATAAATAAATGAATGAAGTGGATTAATTGAAAACAAATATGTTTGAATAAATAATATTGAAACCTTCAAGGTGAAGTCACAAAATAAACATGTGTGTGCATATGCATGTCTGTGTCTGTGCGTCTGTATGTGTGCGTATCTGTGTGTATGTCTGTCTGTGTGTCAGTGCACACATGCATACATACATACCTAAAGAGGGTAGGCGAGTGCTCAGACTAAGCAGGAATGACAAGGTTTTGCCTGGAAGTTCTTTCTCCATCCCTGCTTTTCTTACAGCCCCCACACCCCCAGTTCTCCACAGGGCAAGCCCTGAATGCTCAACATAAGGAAAAACCCATCCCTGCCCTAGTGGATATGCAGGCTCTGCCTTGCTCCTTTGAGGGCTCACAGCAGATGTTCTAGGTCCCTTGATACTGGTGCTTTCCCTAAGATCCACTTCCTGCCAAGGCTTGTGTGAGACCTGCCAGTTAATTTCTCAGCCCACCCCAAGCCATGCCAGAGCCTTCTCCATCTCCCATTGCTCCTCAGTTTCTTCAGCTCAGCCCCAAGAGCAGGCTGAGGACAGATGGCCATGCTGCCTCCTCCTGTAGGTCCCTCCTAATCTCACACTCACGTCTCATATGCAAGGAGGTAACATCTTTGCCCATGCGCAGTTTTGTTTTGTTTTGTTTTGTTTTTGCATCCACTGGCTCAAGACCTCATCTATAAATGTAATTCCTAATATTTGTGTCACAATAATACAGGGACCAAATAATAACACACTGGGAGAAAAGTCGTCTCCAATTCAATCTACAAGTCAGGTGTGGTGGCTTGAATAATGGTTGTCACAGGCTTATCCAAGTTGAGTACTTGGTCTCCAATTGGTGGACCTGTTTGAGAAGGATTAGGAGATAGGCCCTTGTTGGGGAAGGTGTATCTCTGGGGGAGGGGGGGGGTGACACTTTGGAGTTTCAAAAGATTCTTCCATTTCCAGTGTGGCTCTTTGTTTCCTGTTCCTGATTTGAGATGTGAGCTCTCAGCTACTGCCAACACAGCTGCTGCTTACTGCCACACTGGCTCTCCATGATGGGCTCTCAACCCTCTGAAACTGTAAGCCCAATTAAACACTTTCTTTTATAAGGTTCTTAGGTCATAGTGTTTTGTCGCAGCAATAGAAGAGTAGCTAAGATCCAGGTGAGCAAAAGCCTTGCCTTTTTCTTTTCTTTTAAATGAATTATACTCTGATTTCCAGTTTCTGCCCCGGAGAACCACACTTGGAAAGAATAATGTCACTGCCTCTACAGCAATGACACAATCCAGAAAATCCACACGTTTAGGATGTTTGGTTGAACCTGTAAGAAAGCCGAGGGTGTAGGCAGGCTGCCAGCTTGAAATCGCAGGAACACTGAGAGTTGCAACATGCATGGTGGCACGGAGAGCTGCAGCATGCATGGTGGCATGGAGAGTTGCAGCATGTGTGTGGTATGGAGAATTGCAGCACGCACGGTGGCACAGAGAGCTACAGCACGCATGGTGGCATGAAGAGTTGCAGCATGCATGGTGGCATGGAGAGTTGCAGCATGTGTGTGGCATGGAGAGTCGCAGCATGCATGGTGGCACGGAGAGCTGCAGCATGTGTGTGGTATGGAGAATTGCAGCACTCACGGTGGCACAGAGAGCTGCAGCACGCATGGTGGCATGAAGAGTTGCAGCACGCATGGTGGCATGGAGAGTTGCAGCATGTATGTGGCATGGAGAGTCGCAGCATGCATGGTGGCACGGAGAGCTGCAGCATGTGTGTGGTATGGAGAATTGCAGCACGCACGGCGGCACAGAGAGCTGCAGCATGCATGGTAGCTTATGTGGGAGCTACAGTCCAGGAAGAACTCAGTGAGGATACTTAACAAACTAACCAGGATGCAGTGTGGGTTGACAAGAAAGTATGGCATCCAGGGAAGTTTATGCCCCTTGGTGGTTTTTCTCTGAAGACTCCAAGGTTGAGAAGAATACAAGGACAGCATCTGCCATGGTGCAGGGAAAAGGGATGGCAGCCATTGTGGGAGTCTAGAGTTTAAACGGGACTCAGACTCTCCCACAGATTCATGCTGTATCTGCCCAGCCAGGGGTACTGTTTTGGAAGGTTGTCGGACCTGCAGGAGGTATGAGCCTGACCGGTATTAGATCCCAAGAGTCTGCCTTTGGAGTTCTGAAGAACCCTGGTTCTGGCCCTACTCTCCGCTTCTACCTGGTTTACTGCTATGCAAACAGCTGCACCCTTACACTCCCACTGCCATGAACTCTGCCATGCTTTTCTCGCCATAGCGGACCGAGACTCTCTGAAACCGTGAGGCAGAAAAAATCTTTCCTGAAGCTGTCTGTCACAGCAACTAATACAGAGATGAACACAAAACCCCATCTAGATGTCACTCCCACCTTCCTCTAGCAAAAAAAAGGTTTGCTCTGCAGAGGAAGGGACAATACGCCAGGATACTGGT
Organism: Ondatra zibethicus; assembly: GCA_004026605.1. Classification (NCBI taxonomy): domain Eukaryota; kingdom Metazoa; phylum Chordata; class Mammalia; order Rodentia; family Cricetidae; genus Ondatra; species Ondatra zibethicus. The sequence goes on along the minus strand of PVIU01011990.1, from coordinate 50,570 downwards.
GAAAGCCCTTTGGAGATAGAAGAAGGGAGAGGGGGAGACTTCTATGCCTGGAGGAAGGCAGAAACACCTTCCAGAATCACATGTGGAGTCCAGACCACAGCAGACAACAGAACAGAGCAGAATCATCAGACTCGGGAACAATGCTGATGGAACTTGTGTGACAGGGCTTAAAATAACTGAGATCACTGTGTTAAAGGTGAACTGGAAAAGATGGACAGTGTGCTAGGTCAGCAAACAGGAGGAATATAGTGGGAAAGAAAGAGGAAAAGATGGACAGTGTGCTAGGTCAGCAAACAGGAGGAATATAGTGGGAAAGAAAGACCCCTTAGGTGCTCGTTAGAAGACTTGGCGTGGTTGAGGAAATAACTGATGAACTTTGGTAGAAGTTACTCAAGCTGTAGCACAAGAAAAGAGAACAAAACATCCATGAGCTAAAAGTTAATGCCAAACATTCCAGACATTTTGACTGCAAGAAACAAAGAGAAGAGTAGAAGAAATACTAACGGCTGAGAATTTTCCAAAATTATGACAGACACCAGCTCAGTGATGTCAAGATGAACAGGAAAGCTAACAGCACACATATCCAGGAATATCATACTAAAACTATTTAAGTCAGAAAAGGGAGACATCGAGAAGGTAAATGGAGAGGTTTTTTTTAAAGTCACATTATGAATGAAGGAACAAAGAAGAATTATAACAGATCTCTTGCTAGAGATCAAACTATGCAAGCCAGAAGATGATTGACAGATTTGAAGGCTGTGGAAAACGCTGTGACCTGTTGGCCTAACCAAGAGTTAAATCCAGTCCCTACCCTGGGTCCACATAAAGATGGAAGGAGACACCTAACTCCACAAAGTTGTCTTCTGACCTCTTCATGTGTGCCCTGGTACACACAGACACACACACACACACACACACTACACACAATAACAGTAAGTAAATTTAACCATCTAGGCCAGAGACAGAATTACAAGGCACAGAGGGGAGTTTTATGAGTGAAGAGGCCACACCAGGGTCCAGCGTCTTGTTACAGATAAAGATCTGAACATCTTTATCACCAGTAACCATAGTAACCAATTACACACGTGGGTCTTTATTGCTTCATGTTCACTTCTGTGCTACACTGTCAAGCTCATGAGGCTAGGGATCATATAGGTCCCCTCTTGGAACAGGGTGACTCATTATTAGCTGCTGTTAGAGTCAGAAAAGTTATGGGAATATTAGTAACAGAAAATACTTTATGGTTCCCAGTGATGGGCAAATGCTTGTCCTGGGCTTCTTGTGGTCTGGTCAAGTTTCTCTAAGAGCTGATTCTGCAAGGTAAGTTCTATAAGAAGGGATCACACTCAACCAAGCCAGGCTAACCCATCAGTGATCTTCGAGGCAGGCAGCAAAGAAAACATAAAGGGTTTTCTAAGACGTTTTATAGAGTGAAGCAGATCTTCAGAAGTTTACCTCGTAACTTATTTTTAGAGTTGCTGACTTTTTCTATTTTTAACGAGAATCTTAAGCGTCATGTCAGGGCAGCTGGGGCAGCATCCATGTGCATATTCTGAAGAACACGCTCAGTCCAGAACCTCTCTAAGGAGAGTCTGGATCTCCTCCCCCTGACGTCTGACCCTTATACTTAGAGGAAGCTTAGGAAGTGGGATAGGAAAGCTGAATGATGAGCAGCTCAGAGCTCAGCAGCTGGATCTGGTCTAATAACGGGAGCGGATTAACTGCCTGGAGCAAAGTGGATAGCGAGTTCCAAAAGAGTTTAGTGAAACACCATGCAATGGGCTTGCTGGTTCTGGTCAGCCCTTCTGATATTATATTTACACTCTGAAGCCAGCTGTATTGCAAGACTGGAAACCCAGGTTGCCACGCCTATGTCAAGGGTTAGCCTGGCTAGCAGGGATAAAGCTTAGACCCATCTAAACAACAGGGACTAGGCATGGAAGAAGGGTGCTGTTAACTGAGAAGGGGGACCAGACATCTGCACAAGAGGCTCTGTCCTCGATAAGTATGCATTTAACAACGAGCTTCGAAGCTCATGATAGAATGGATATAACCATAGGAGAAACTGACAGGATCTACAACCAGCAGGGCATTCCCTAATTTATTTTTCTCTGCAGCACTGGAAGACTGGAACATAATTCACTCCCCGCCCCCCAAATGTCGAAGATTAGCTGTTGTTTGCCCACAGGAAATGGAAACGGATTTTTTTTTTACTTCACTAATTATTCTGACTTAGATTTTAATGGGCCATGGAAATTTGGTTGGGAAAGGAAAATCGGAAGGAGAGTGACTTTGAGAATGAATGGAGGGGAGAGAGAGCTGTATTCAAAATAAAAGGGGTCAAAGCTGGGAGTAGAGGGAAGTCTCTCCGCAGAACCAATCAGGCCTCAGCTGAAAGGAAATGTGTCCTCAAATGATGCACATCACACATGGAAGAAGCTGCCACTCTCAAAGAACAGGTTGACTCAAACAGGTGCTGAGAGCTACCCGGCTTCATCCAACTGCACACACAGCAGAGACAGGGGAGCAGGGAGAAGGAAACAAAAGAGAGGTCAACAGAAATGACACCAAAGTAATTCACACAAGACTAGACAGGTCATGCACACTAGGGAAAAAGCTATTACTTTTCTTCTTCTAAAGGAGCATAACAATAAAATGATTCCTAATGATAGACAGCTAGACCCACAGATCAGTGCTTTGCTCAGCCATCATCAGAGAAAACATCTTACAATAGATGGTAATTAACACAGAGACCCACAAGTGGACAGTGTGCAGAGTGAGAAACTGGGAAACACTCTGTCCTTAAAGGGATGTCTCCATCAAACCTCTCCCCTCGGAGCTCAGAGGTCTATGGAGAGAAGGCAAAAGGACTGATTGTGAGAGCCAGAGGTAGTGGGTGACTTCAATAAAGCAGTGTCTTCCAGACACAACAGGACGGACGCACACATGAACTCACAGAGACTATGGCAGCAGGTGTAAGTCGTGCACGGGTTCAAACCAGACAAAATCCCAGCACTGGGAAGGGGAAGTGGGCACAAAGTTTGACTCCTAAACAAGAAGCTATTTGCAATTGATACCTGCAGGGAAAGGGAAAATCAGTTTTCTCTAGTGGAGTGTCACTGGTATGTCAACCATACTCCAGGGCAGGCCCCATCCCCAGGAATAGCTGACCAACACAAAACAGACACCCCTTTTTTTGTTTTGTTTTGTTTAGGTATTTTTTGTCTTAGTGGTATTTTATTTGCTTATTTGTTTTTGTCTTTAGAAAGAGCAAAAAAGAGAAATGAAGTTATATGAGGGTGGAGAGAGGAGTTTCTGGGTGGAACTGGGGGAGGAGACAGAATATGATCAAAGTTTACAATAAATATATTGTACCTAGCTCACCCATTTAAAGTCAGAAATAACAGGCTGGATTTAAAAAGAAGAAGAAGAAGAAGAAGAAGAAGAAGAAGAAGAAGAAGAAGAAGAAGAAGAAGAAGAAGAAGAAGAAGAAGAAGAAGAAGAAGAAGAAGAAACAAGCAACAACAACATGAAATCCAGCTATATACTCTAGCCAGGACACCCGGGCTTACCAAACCCATACTAAAGAGTTGGAAGAAGAGAATAAAAACAAGTGCACTGTCTCAGTCAGCGAGAGACACCATGATCACAGCAACCCTTAGAAAGGAAAACATTTCATTGGACCTGGCTTACAGTTTCAGAGGTTTAGTCTGTTGTCACCATGGCAAAAAGTATGATGGTGCACAGGCAGACATGGCGCTGGGGAAGGAGCTGAGTTCTACATCTGGATCCATCAGGAAGAGAGAGAGAAAAACTGGTCCTCGCTTAGGCTTTGGAAACCTCAAAGCCCACCCGCAGTGATACATTTCCTCCAATAAGGTCATTGCCTCTCAATCCTTTCAAATAGTGCCATTCCCTAAGCATTTAAATACATGAACCTTTGGGAGCCATTTTTATTCAAACCACCACATTCTACTCCCTGGCCCCCATAGGCTTGTAGCCAAATCGTGATGCAAAAAATGCATCCAGTTCAACTTCAGAAGTCCCCATAGTCTATAACAGTCTCAATACTGTATAAAAACCCAAAGTTCAAAGTCTCTTCTGAGACTTACAGCAATCTCTTAAATGTAAATGTAAATCAAAATCAAAATGCAGATCAGATACTTCCAACATATAATGGCACAGAATATACATTACCATTCCAAAAGAGAGGAAAGGGAGCATGGTGAGGAAAACACTGGACCAAAACAAGACCAAACCAGCTGGGCAAACTCCAAACTCTGCATCTCCATGTCTGATGTCAAAGCGCTCTTCAGATCGCCAACTCCTTTCAGCTTTGCTAACTGCAGTGTACTTCCCTCTCTTGGGCTGGTTCCACTCCCTGTTAGCAGCTCTCCTTGACAGTTATCCCATGGCTCTGGGCCCCCAACACAACCCAAGCTTTAGTTTCGCCGGTTCACACAGTGACCTCTCTGGTCCTCCACACAGGGACACCCCGACACATGCCTGGCCCCAGCGGCTTTCCTGAGTCACAGAGGGAGATCCCATCACTCTTTTCTTGTCTCCTTGTCTCTAAAGCCAGAGCCACATAGTCAAATCTGCCATGTTCTGTTGCTTGCTGGGGCTGGAGCTCAGGCTCCTAGTTTATCAGCCTCTGTCATTGATGGTGTCCTTCACTGCCTACGCTTTTCTTTAATTCCTTAGCTGGGCAGGGTCTTGCCCTGAGGTCATTTCCAGGTAATTGGGGGGATGGAAACAGCTTTGCTCTACTGATCATTAGCAAACTTCCTCTTGACCACTGGTCACTGGTTCCGTCTTGCTACCCACACATGAATCTTGTCCTGGAGTTGAGTCAAAGGGCCAGAATCTATCTGTCTTTATAGGAGCAAGAGGCACAGCCTGTTGGTAAGTGGATTTCTGAGATACCAATTTAATCAGCTGGGAATAGCCAGGCATCTTCCCCTCGCTGCTGTGGGTACCATGGCCATAACACGCCCCAGCACATATTGGACATTTGACTAGTATCTGCCAGTGACAAGTAGATAAATGGTGTCTTGACACAAACCAGAGTCAGTTGAGAGGAGGAAACCTCAATTGAGAAAATGTCTCCCTACAATCCAGCTGTAGGGCATTTTCATTAGTGATTGATATGGGATTAAGGTGGCCCCATTATGGGTGGTGCCTTCCCTAGTCTGGTGGTGCTGAGTTCTATAAGAAAGTAGACTGAGCAAGCCATGGGGAGCAAGCCAGTAAGCAACACTTCTCCATGACCTCTGCATCAGCTCCTGCCTCCAGGTTCCTGCCCTGTGTGAGTTCCTGTCCTGACTTCCTTCAGTGATGAACTGTGATGTAGAAATGTACACTGAATAAACCGATTCCTTTCCAATTTACCTATGGTCATGGTGCTGCATTGTAGCAACAGTAACCCTAACTAAGACAGATGGATACATCGACTAAGGGATGGATAGATGGGTGTGTGGATCGATCTGTGAATGACTCCTACACAGATGGAACTTTATGTCTAGATGGAACTTTATGATCTATCATATCTCAGACTCCTTCTGCAACTCTTATGGCCTGTCAGGCATTGAGCCTTCAACCATGACCACTGACCCTACAATATCTAAACCTTCAACTTTAGACTAGGAAGGGAATCAGAATCTCCCTTTTTGTTCTGACTTAATATTTCTCAAGGAGCCACAGCCTATCCCCTGAGAGAGCTTCTACAGAAGCCAAAGAAACCTTAATGCTATCAACCTTTAGAAATAAAAAGTATTAAGGTGAACTTTTGGATTTTACTGGAAAGAAACAGTGACAGAGACAGAAAGTGAGAAAAAGAGGGATACATTCCAGAAGAATTGGGTCCTGATTGTGGCAAGGTGTTGCCACCTGGAAGCCACAAGCTGGAGATTCACAGGTAGCGTTGTCACGGTCTCATGATACTGACATGAGCCAGGAAGCAACCTCAGCCATGAGTACTGTACTAGTTAATCCAAAGCAAAACACCCACATGAACTCAATCGGCTCCAAATGAATGGATCCAAAGGACATAAGAGAATTTGCCATTTTCAAGTCAGAGGCAGTTCAAGCTTTACAGCCTTTGACAACCTCAAAATGATCTGAAGAACATACAGCCCCTCTGTCTCCCCATGTCTCACTCTTTCCTTTTCCCCAGTCTTCAACTTTAATAAACTCTTGATCCAGGATGATCTAGCAAACTCCCTGATGTTGAAAATCATGATTCATATGAGTATTGCCATAGCCAAAGGAATGTAAGCTTTAAGAGATGTGAGAAACAAGCTTGCCTTCTTCCCTCCCTCCGTCCTTCCTTCCCCCCTCCCCCCTCCATCCTTTCTTCCCTTCCTCCATCCTTCCTTCCCACCCTCCTCCCCTCCCTCCATCCTTCCTTACCTTCCTCCATCCTTCCTTCCCACCTTCCTTCCCTCCCTCCTTCCTTCCATTTCTTTTTATGTTTTTTTGTCTTTTGCAATAGTGTCTCTATGTAGCCCAGATTGCCTGCAATGATCCTCTACTTCCTGAGAGCTAGGATTCCAGGAGTGCACCACTCAGCAAAAGCCATGTGTCTAGGTGAACACTTTCCACAGGAGACCTACGTTAGAAGTGTCTTTTTCCCTATGTCTCTGCAATCACGTGGCCACCAAGCCACCTCGCCAGAGCTAAAGGTGTCCTGCCTTAGCATCCAAGAGACCCTAGGTGGAACCTTTACCCTTCATCCCCCAGCACTTGGAGACCTAGATTCCAGAGGCAATCCAGATTTCTTGTCCACATTGCTGAATTTTCAAAAATGACAACAAACCTTTGACTTATAAGGTGACACTGGGCAAGACATGGTAAGTTTTACCTCTGTCCACAGTTAAGCCACCTATTTTTGCTTTTTCTTAACATTACAAATATTATTCTGGAAAATGGCTTCTGTCACTGAGCTAAGAACACTGTGAAAATGGAGGGGGGGCATGTTAGGTCATTTAAAAGCAAAGATATGTACCCTTGGATGATGAGCCCCGAGACTATCATTGGTTCACAGGAAAAAAAAACAAATCTTCTAAGCAATAAATTAATTTGGAGGTATTTAGAATTTGAAAAGTATAAGTACACCACCTCTGTCCTCATAAGTAGAATCTGGTCAACCAATAGTTTCATTGCATGCTTCCATGAACTCAACAACTTTGAAAAACCAGAGGATAACTCAACCCCTTTCTATGTGGAACTTTAGTTCATTTCTTGCACAATCCTCCAGACAGCATCCACAATGTGCTTCTGACAGAGCAATGACTCCAACCTTCTAACCAACCTCCCAGCTGGCAGCCTGGCAGAAGACGCCAACAGATAACCTGGAGGAGATACACACAAACACCAAAACCTGGGCACTTCATGATGTGCAAGCAGTCTGGAGGTCACACGCACATGCACACACGTGCTGCCTCTGTCTCAGAGCTGCGTATGAAGTAGCTTATTTGTCAGCCCAACACCGTCAATTACGATGCTGCTATTTGTAAACATTGGAGTTTCTGCAAACACCTAGTGTTTTATTGCATTTGCGGAAAACTAATCTGTCATCTAGCTTGCCCAGTGCCACTGGAAAGAAAATGTATTTTCAGGACATATTTTTTTTAAAGTTCTTAAGGTGACAAAAACTGAAAGGGCTCTTAGTACTTATTGGTGTTCGTGGTCTGAACTGCAATTGGAGACCATGATGAGGTCCACGGTTTTGCTTTTTCTTAACATTACAAATATTATTCTGGAACATGGCTTCTGTCACTGAGCTAAGAACACTGTGAAAATGGGGGGAGGGCATGTTAGGTCATTTAAAAACAAAGATATGTGCCCTTGGATGATGAGTCCCGAGACTGTCATTGGTTCACAGGAAAAAAAAACTGTCAGGTCAGTGCTGCAGATGGAAGCTGCATGGATGTCCATGGTCTGTGCTCCCACAGAAGGCTATGTGGATGTTTGTGGTCTGTGTTACCACCTGAAGTCATACTGATGTTCACGGGATGGACTGCCACTGTAATTAGAGTTTGGACCATATTAGAGTTTGTGGCCCATGTCCCAGAGACCGTGTTGATGGCCATGGTCTGTGCTACAGCAGAGAACAGTGTTGATGTCCCTGGCATGTATGTACAGCCACCCAAGCCCATGCTGAGGTCATTGGCACGTGCTGACACCAAAGGCTATATGGTTTTCTGTGGTCCAAACTGTCACCAGAAACCATGTGGAAGTCCATGATCTGATGTGGGAGGTCCTTCTGCATATATGTGGCTTCTATTGGTTAATGAATAAAGAAGCTGCTTGGGCCTATGACAGGGCAGAATAGAGCTAGGTGGGACAACTAAACTGAATGCTGGGAGAAAGAAGGCAGAGTCAGAGAGAAGCCATGGAGCCACCACAGGAGACAGATGCCAGAAGACAGATGGAAATTTACCTGTAAGACACAGTCATGTGGCAATACACAGATGAAAAGAAATGGGACAATTTTAGATATAAGAGCTAACTAGCAATATGCCTAAGTGATGGGTCAAGCAATGTTTTAATTAATACTGATTTCTGTGTGATTATTTCGGGAGTCTGGCAGCCAGGAAATGAATGAGCAGCCTCCATCAACAGATTGGTGTGCCAGCTAAATCCACATAAAACCTGAGAGAGCTTAAAAAGGAATTATAGATACAAAATAGAGTTTAGCGCAGTTTCTTAGTACCCACAATTCCCCCTCCGCCCCATGGGCTTGTGGCAAACAGGGGTACCACGGTTCCTTTAAGAGAGGTGCAGTAAAAACTATGCAACTTCTTTAAAAATGCAGGACTTCTTTCTAAAATCATGCATTCAACAAATGCAATGTGTGGTTTGACTTAATAATGGATTTTGTTGTACATTTTCATAGATGTATATGATTCTTTTGCTTGTATTCGTATCCCATTACCTTCTCTGAACCCTTTTCCACTCACATTGGACTTTCAGCCTTCCCAACAAGTCCCTCTTATACTTCATACTTGTGTGTGTGTGTGTGTGTGTGTGTGTGTGTGTGTGAGCGTATGCTACAGCTACAGTGTAGAGGTCAGAGGACAACTTGCAGGAGTTGGTTCTCCCCCCACTTTGTGGATTCCAGGAACCCACCTCAAGCAGCCAGGCTTGACAGGATGAACCTTTACACACTGAGCCATCTCGCCGACCCTAAGTCTTTTGAGTGTATGGTGGGGTGTGTTTTTCCTGCATGTACATCTGTGTACCATTTGTGTGCCTAGTGTCCGTTGCTGTGAGCCACCTTATATATGGGTATTAGGGAACCCATCAGGAACCTCTGGAAGAGCAGCCAGTACGCTTAACCCCAAGGTCATGTGACTAGCCCCTACGCCATTTTTTGAAAGGCAAGATAGTGAACTGAACTGAGGACTGTCTGCCTGCTGTCATCAATTCTTTTCCATACATTTTTCCTCAGCTCCTTACTCCTAACAGTTTATATGATGCTAGAAGGACTGAATCAGAAGCCCCAGTGTCCAGAGACGAATACTGTGTCCCTAACTAACATTGGTCAACCCAACCCAGCCAGCCACTATGGGTGCTGCCTGAAAATCTGAGTCAGTCTCGGACTATCTACTTGGTCTGTTTTTGAGACAATCCCAACTGAGAGGCTCATGCATCTAGAAAAACCTGAACAGCTTATGAATGGACCCAGCTGGCTCAAGAAGGCTCCCCCAGCATGGAACCTGGTGAATATGGATGGCACAAGCTTACCCAGCCGGGAAGGAGCAAGACTGCTCTAGGCACAAGCCAGCACATGGTAGGCTGCTGCGCTTGGCTTTGAATTCCAGGCAGGTCTTCTCTGGCTCCGAAGCACATAACACTGTGAGTTCAATGAAGTTGCAAGCTGGCTCTAGACAGCTCAGCTAAGGCTTGGTGTGGAAGGGTAGCCTGGGCTGTCCCTCCTCTGGCTGTCCCTTCTCTCTTTCCATCCAGAGGCCCCAGGGGGGCAGTGCTTTCTCCTCGAAATTTAAACAAGCAAGAAGGTCAGAGAGATGATGGAGCCGAGTGGAAGGAGACAGCCTGGCCTTGGAAAGAGCCAAATTCTGGCTCTCATGCCATCTCAAAGCTACCACGGAAATGTTGGAAAGGCCCCACCTCCATCGGAGCCAGTTTCCCAAAAAGGAAGTGACACAGTGGAGTTTTCACCTAAATTTCATTCTAGCTCAGGGCATAGAGTTTCACTGTAACCCAATGCTCTGGGGTAACCCTGGACACATTGACACACACACAGGAATGCAGGTGAGGCACACCACACGTTCATCCGCTGACCCACTGTCACCTTGGACACTAACCGGCCCTTCTTCGTCCTGCTATCCCCTAACCCAAATATAATCACTGTCATAGGATAGCCTGGCGGGGAAACGCACTCTGAAACCTCCTTCCAAATCCCACCTTCTGTGAACCCCACAAACGCCAATCTATTCTTTTCCCTGGGTCTTCCAAGCATGTGTACTATCTGTGTTAAAACTTCCTAGGAAAGGCATCCAAAAACCAAGTCCTTCTGGGGAGCAGGGGAGAAGGTGCTGAGCTGGACCACCCAAGCCCAGAACTGTTTGACAACAGATAGCCTCAGAGGGCACTGGGTAGGATGGTCACCAAAAGCCAGGTCAGTCATTCCGTATGCAAGTCAAGGGATGAAAGGAGATAAGACAGAAAATCAGGCAAGGATAGGGACACTGAGGACAGCAGACAGTGTCCAAGTGAATTCGATGGTCCTAAGTGATGGTGGAAGAGGAAGTGTAAGGACTCCACGGGCAGGGAGGAAGGGACGCAGGCTCCATGCTGCCCCTTACCCTCGGAAGGAAGAAATAGGGTCAGTGTCAGAATTCTGTAGGAGAGGGGCGGGAAATGATTCCTGGGTGGCAAATGCTCCATTCTCTGAAAGTGTCATTCTCCTTGCTCGGCCACTGTGACTGCCGAACCCTTACTCCAAGTGTGTGGAGGTCCCTGTCTGCACCAAGCTGGAGCTCCTGGAAATCTGCAGGCATTTCCTATTATTTTCTGCCATGCAGCGAGCATAGGCCCTGACGGGCCTGCAGATCTGAGGATCTACTAGGCCTTGGGGGTCGTCTTCAGGAAGCAGTTGACCCAACAAAGTCAGACTCCACTTCCTCTAGACCTCAAAGAACAGAAGGGTATGCGGTTGTCCGTCTGTCCCTGATGCCTGAATTCCATTTCTGTCATACCTTAGCTATCACAGCCCTGAGCACCGGCTGAGACACTGACATTCCAGAGGGAGTTAAGACTATAAAAGGCAGTGGTAGGCCCATAGGACAAAGGGGCAAAGGACTCTAGGGCAAGACAGCAAGATTCCTCTGATGCCCCCTGACCCCTGTAGAGCAACTGGGGCCACAATGTCTCTATCAACACTGCAGCCCGACTTGTTGGTGACTCTGCTGTGATTTTATCACAGCAGGGATCACAGCAGGGCTGGACTGGGACACTTCGTTTCGATTTGAGCTTAATGGTCATAGGATGTGGGAGTGTAGGCTTCCTACTTTTGCTTCCATTGGTTTGCCTAGGGCAGAACTACAAAGAGGGTGGTTTAGGAGCAGATCTTCATTGTTTCACAGTTCTGGGGGCTAAAAGTCCAGACCAACGGTATTAGTAGGGCTGAGGGAAAGAGAGCCTCTTCCATGCTCACCCTCAGCTTCTGATATTTTGTGGGCAATCATTGGACTTCTTTGGCTGGAAGGGAGTCGCCCCTCTCTGTGTCTTTATCCTTCACATAGTATCCTCACTGGGCATGTATCTATGGCCCGGTGTTTCCTTTTCTCGCTCAAGTGTAGCTCAGTAGTAAAGCTACTTTCCTAGCATGTGCAAAGCCAGACACACACACTCCCTCTTTCTAAGGACAGGAGTTGTTCTGAAGGCTCACCCTCTCCTATTGCCTTCATCCTGCTTTAACTGTCCCTGCAATGATCTTCATCTCCAAACAAGGTCCCACTCTGAACCACTGGGTCTTTGGACTTCCACATGTGAATTCTAGAATGAAGCAATTCCACCCATCCCACTAAGCAACTGGCATGGTTCTGCTTATGCACTCACTCTGGTTGAAGTGTGGTGGTGGGACAGATTGGGATATACTGGTTACAGTCCAGCATAACAGGATATCTTTTTGTTTTTTAATTATTTATTTTTAATGTTTGAGTGTCTGCATGTATGCTGTGAACTGTATGCATGCAGTGCCTGTGGGGACCAGAAGAGGGCTACATATCCACTTGAACTGGAGTGACATACAATTGTCAGCTGTCATGTGGGTACTGAGGATCAAACCTGGGTGTTCTGGAAGAGCAGCCAGGGCTCTTAATTACTGAGTCATCTCTCTGGCCCCCTGACTAGCTAAAGGAGCCAGAGGACCCTCAGATTAAACATTGTTCTAGGGATGCTGTGGGAGTATTTTTGAATGAGGTTATCAAGAAACTCAGAACAACTGACCACTCTCCAGGTGTGAATAGACATAGTACAACCCACAGAAAGCCCAAGAAGCACAAAACACGAGGCCTTTCTTATCCTCCTCGGGGGCCGGAACTGACATCATAACTCCTGAGGCTCTCTGGCTTTCAAATCACAGCACTGGTTTACCGGATCCTCAGTTTACAGACAGCAAGTCAGGGACTTCTCAGTCACTTTAGGAATGCAATCCAATTCGGGTGCACGTGCGTGCGTGCGTGCGTGCGTGTGTATGTGTGTGCACTTACATTCGTGCTTATACTTCATATAGTATACTATTGGTCCTGTTTCTCTAGAAAACTCTGGCTAATGCACCCAATTTTTAAAAAAATCAGTTTCTGCAGAAAATATTCACTTCCGTAGGAAAAAGACAATCTGATTTCCCTTCCTCTATTTCTCTCTAAAGTGACAGACAGGCTTAAGGTGGAAGAGGTGGCTTAAGCTACTTTATGGCTTCAGAGAGGGCCATATCCTCAGGCATGATGCCCTAGGCTAGGCTCCCTTCCAGGAAATGTCCCTCTACTTCCTCATTCCTACTTGGTCTGCTGGCTTTGAAGCTGAGGTCAAAAGTGGAGGTAGCTCACACCATACATAGACTATTTCTGGGCTCCGGGTGGACTGGGCTTAGACTTGTTTTCTCAGCTCCAAGGTAACTCTTAGATGCTCTTCCTCATGGGGTCCTTGCCACAACAGTCCCAGTTGCCCACAGATACAGGACTAATTGCTACTCTCTCCTCCACCTGAGTCTGTTTCTCAGCACTCAGATCTCTAACTGTGAAATGAAAAGCCTTCATAATCAGGTCCCACCTAACCACTCTAGCACCACCCCACGGCCACACGCCTGTCTCCTCCTCAGCTGCAGCAGGACCGTCCATCACCCCACGGCCACACGCCCGTCTCCTCCTCAGCTGCAGCAGGACTGTCCATCACCCCACGGCCACACGCCCGTCTCCTCCTCAGCTGCAGCAGGACTGTCCATCACCCCATGGTCACACGCCCGTCTCCTCAGACTCTGCAAATGTTGAACACTGTCAATTATAGTAACCCTTAGCCAGCACCTACCATGCCACACAGTCTGCTAAGGCCTTTTTGTCGCAATTTCCCATCAAAACAACTTTATGAGGAAGGCACTATTGTTGACCCCAGTTTCAGGGGAGGAAAGAGAAGTATGGAGAACTGGGGTAACTTGCCCGAAGAGACATGGAAAGTCGAGACTTATATTGGGCCTCCATAGCTCGACTTCTCTTCACCCAAGTCACACTTGTAAGAGAGAGGAGCAAGTGTTTAAGCCTTTGATGAGGACTCTGAAGGGTGAGTCAGGAGTGCCTGCTGACTGTTTCTTCATGTAAAGGCTGGAGTTTCATTAGTGTATATTAGTTACACACAATTGCAGACGTCACCATGATGTTTTCATGTATGTGCATTGTGCATTTCACTCCCTGTTATCCTCTCTTGCTCCCTTGTCACTCCTACTAATCACTTCCTCCTCCAAATTATCCTTTTCTACTTTCTTCCATGTCCCCACCCCATGCCCCTGATCCAGTTTGTTTGCTGGAACAGGGGCATTTTACCACTGAAGATGTCAGCCCTTCCCCCAACAACCATTGATCACATATGTCATAAATTTTACCTGATTCCTTCCCCATATCCCATCTCTCTCCACGCTTAAAACTTTCTACCCACCAGGATGTCTCCTCTTGAGCGGGCCTTTTATCCCTTCTCGGGGGCCCATTTCTACTTTTCTGGGGTCTACATACACTGACTCCCACATAAGTGCACATGTATAGAAGCTAGCAGCCAGAATACACACATGAGAGAATATTTGGTGTCTGTCTTAGCTTGAGCTACTCAGTGTAATATAACATTTCCCAACTACATCCATTCTTCTGAAAATGATATCATTCCATTTTTATAGCTGGATAGAATTCCATTATAAATACATACCATACTTTAATTATCCGTTCATCAGTTAATGGTCACCTAAGCTGATTCTGCTTCCTTGATAGTGTGAATAAATACAGATGTGCAAGTGTCTCTGCATTAGGAGAGTGAGTCATTTGGGCACACGTCCAGGAGTGAGAAAGCTGGGTCATATGGAAGTTCTATTTTGAGGCTTTCAAAACCCTGCACACTGGTTTCCATAGCGGCTCCACCAGTCTACACCCACACTAACAGAGAATGAGTTCCCTTTCTCTGTATGCTCACCTACATTTGCTATATATTTTTTTCTTTATTCATTCCTTTGTAATCTAGTTGGGGTAAGATAGAATCTCAAAGAGTTCTAATTGTCATTCACTTGATGACCAGGCCTGTCGAATTCTTATTTACTGGCCATCTGTATTGGTTTTTTAATGTTTTTTTTTTTGTCTACCCTAAATACTAACCCTCTTTTTCAGCTATATCTTGCAAGGACACTCTCCAGCTTGGATCCCCTCCAATTCTGTGGGCCTTGCCTTTGCTCAATTAATTGTTTCCTCTGCTGTAACGAAGTTTTTAATTGAGTGAGGTACCATTTGTCAACTCTTCCCTGAGTGACATTTCTGTTCAGAAAGTCCTTATCTGTGTCAGCGTCACGAAATGTTTCCCTCTAGCTGGCAGAGTTTCAGGTCTTATGTCAAGGTCTTTGATCCATTTGAAGCCGACTTCTGTGCAGGCTGAGAGATAAGTATCTATCATTCTTTCTACATTCGTTGAGGAGGCTGTCTTTTCTCCAATTCAAATATCTGTCATCTTTGTCAAGATTCTGATGACTGTAGCCGTGGGCCTGTGTCTTGACCTTTGATATTATCCTCGATCTGTGTGTCTGTTTCTGGGCCAGTACCACGTTGCTTTTTTAAATTTGGCTCGGTAGTAACACTTGAAACCAAGTATAGTGATCCTTCCGACAGTGTTCTTTTTTGCTCAGGATATTTTAAGTTTTCAGGGTCTTTTCTGTTTCCATGTGAATTTTAAGGTTTTTGTTTGCTTACTTTTCTATTTCTGTAAAGAAATGAATTGGAGCTCTGATGTGGCTTGCATTGATTCTGTAGACTGGTTTTGGTAGGGTGGCCAGTATAATTCTCCCAATCCACGAACATGGGAGGTCTCTCCATCTCCTAATGTCTGCTTCAATTTCCATCTTTGCTGTTTTAGACTGTTTATTATGGAGATATTTTACTTCCTTGGCTAGAAGGTTGGGGGGTTATTTGTAGGTTGTTTTTTTTTTTTGCTATTTCAAATAAGATTGTTTTCCCAATTTCTTTCTTAGCATGGTTGTCATTTGCATGCAGGAAGGCTACTGATTTTTGCATATTAATTTCATATTTTGCCATTTTTCTGAAAGTATTCATCACCTCTCTTTAGAGTCTCGTAAATACACAATCTCAGGATTCTGACTTTTTTCTTTCCTGTTTTGTAACTCTTTTATTTGCTTCTCTTGTCTTTGGTCCCCACCATATTTTCAAATTGCTAAATACTGAGCAGAAGGAATTCAAAGTTTCATTTATGCAGCCTCCTGGTGTTATCAGCTTCCAGCACACGGTCACATGGTCCCGTGACACTCAGACTGGATTTCTCTGAAAGCGTCATTCAGAGAAGGCCTGCAGCTGCTGACCTGCGGCAACAGGACTCCTTCTCCGCCATCTTGCTTATGCTCTGTTAGCTACCTATGGAGCACCCAACGCCAGGAGGAGGAATTCCTGACTCCTCTTTCTGTCCTTGCTACGGCCACCTCAGTTATGGCTTTTGGTCCCAGCTGTTCAGAGTATCCATCGATTTTCTGACCGCCATCTTCCCAGCTTTCCTCAAATTATCCCCTGGAGTCCCTGACTGACCACACCCAACTGTTGTCTGACATATTGGGTTTGTCTTTGTTTGCCAAGAGATAGGTTGACTTGGAACTCATGATTCTTCCACACTAACCCACATGCTGTGCTGAGATTCTTGTGCCTTAGTCTCACGAATGTGCCCTGCTGTGTCCAGTCCCACCTTCTCTTGAAAAAGAGACTGTCAGTGGTCATGTTTGCTTCCCAGTGGGATTGTATTACATAGGTCACATGGTCAAGTCTTTACATTGCTGGGCAGCCATCTCTACATCCAGGTTAGAGCTCATCTCACAACACTGAACTGCTGGTCCCACTGAACACTGACTCCCCATGGTCTCCTCCCTTCTTTTCCTCCAGCAACAACACCTTTTCTACCTTCTGGTTCGATCTTCCGACCACTATAGGTGTCTTCTGTAAGTGGAATCACATCTGTTTCATATGATGGTTTATTTCACTCAATATTCAAGGTTTGTACATGAGGTAACATGACATGTTTTATGTTTTACATGTTTGAAGAGGATGTAATAAAAAGGGCTTTTTTATTATGAAGCATAATGACCTTTTGGTCATTAAAAATAACCCTTGGGGACTGAGGAGATGGCTCAGTGGGAAAAGTTCTTGTCATGCAAGATGAAGGCCTGAGTTTAGATTACCTGAATTCATGAAAAGGTTGTGTGCCTGAAACCCCAGAACCAGAGAGAGAGAGAGAGGAGAGGGGGGGGGCAGGAAGATCTCAAAAAAACTTGCTGGCCAGACAGCCTGGATACAAATATGAGCTTCAGGTTCAGTGAGAGACCTGTCTCAAGAAGTAAGTAGGTGGGATGGCAGGATGGCCAGGTAAAGGTGTTTGCCACCGAACATGATGATCTCAATCTGATCTTTGAGACCCACATAGTAGAAGAAACTGTCTCTCTCAGGTCCTCTTCTGACTTCCATACTCACATGTGACGGATGCATGTGCATATATACATAAGATAAATAATAAATAAATGCTATTTTAAACATCTTAAGTCAGGTGGAAGAGTGATTGAGGAAGACATTCCTATATCAACCTCTGACTTCCACATGCACAGTAGCACACCTATACATATATACATCTACACATGATCACACCTGTACATACATTCATCTACACAGGAGCACACCTGTACATACAGTCATCTACACAGAAGCATGCCTGTACATAGATTCATCTACACAGGAGCACACCTGTATGTACATGGGTCTACACAGGAGCACACCTGTACATACAGTCATCTACACAGAAGCATGCCTGTAAATACATGGGTCTACACAGTAGCACACCTTTACATACATGCATCTACACAGGATCACACCTATGCATACATGCATCTACATAGGAGCATACCTGTACATACATGAGTCTACACAGGAGTACATCTGCACATTGCATTTATCTACACAGATGCACATCTGTACATACATTCATTTACACAGGAGCATACCTTTACATACATTTGTCTACACAAGAGCACACCTGAACATACATGGGTCTACACAGGAGCACATCTGTACATACACGAGTTTACACAGGAGCACACCTATACATACATGGGTTTGATGTGGGATTCCCTTCTGTATGCTGTGAATACCATTGGTTAATAAAGAACCTGCCTTGGCCTGTGATAGGGTAGAGTAGAACTAGGCAGGGAAAATTGAACTGAATGCTGGGAGAAAGGAGACAGAATCAGAAAGAAACCATGTAGCCCCTCCAGAGACACACTGGAACTTTATCCAGTAAGCCACAGCCTCATGGCGATACACAGATTAATAGAAATGGTTTAAATTAAAATGTTAAGAGCTAGCCAATAAGAAGTTAGAGCTAATAGGCTGAGCAGTGATTTAGTTAATACAGTTTCTGAGTGGTTATTTCAGGAGTCTGGGTGGTCAGGAAACAAACAAGCAGCCTCCTACTACATGTGTCTCCATTGGAGCTCACCTGTACATGCATTCATCTACACAGTAATACACCTGTACATACATTCATCTACACAGGAGCATACCTTTACATACATTTGTCTACACAGGAACATACCTGTACATACATGGGCCTACACAGGGGACCTTGTACATATACACAAAGAAATTCAGAAGCCTTGTACTCATTGTGAGCCTCTAGCACTGTTAGTGTGTTAATCTTCACATTGGTTTAGTACAATTAGTTATTGTCTCTACTGATGAGGAAGCAGAGACACACAGAAACTAAGTCACCACATAGGTAGAGGCGGGCTTTGATTCCTTTGCTGGTCCACAGTTGCTCAGTCAATAGATACAACAAACACAGCAATCCAACTACCACAGGACAAACTCCCAAGAGTAAATGAACTTTTTTTTTCTTCTTTAGACTAGGTCTCATGGATGGCTAGAAGTCACTCTGTAGGGCAGGCTGACCTCGAACTTCCCCGGAGCTTTCTGTTTCAGCCTCTACAAAGCTGGGAGTATAACCACGCCCAACCTGCCACATGTTTTCTCAATAAACTATTCTTTTCAAGTTAAAATAGACTTGCAAGAAAGTTGCCATGACGGCAGCGTGAGTTTGTGCTCTCACCCAGCTTCAGCTTGCCTACCCCACCTGCTGCCGACGGCTTGTCTATCTCACCTGCTGCCGATGGCTTGTCTATCCCACCTGCTGCCGATGGCTTGGCCAAAGCTCGGACACCAACTCTGGTCCCTCGCTACAAGCTAAACTCCAGACTGTGTGTGGAACTCACCAGTTTCACAATCATAGTCATCATTTTGTGTGCTGGGGCTCAGCCGTACTGCATCTAGATGCCATGCCCCTGTCTCTGCTGGTTGGACAGTTTCTCAGACGGCCTGTCTTAGAGCACTTTGACAGGTTTAAGGTGTCCGAGTCAAGTATCCTGCAGAGTGTCCCTCTGTTCGTGATTGCTTGATTTTTTTTTAAATTTGTTTTCATAACTAAACTAAGCATAGGTGTTTTTTTTCCAAGAATGCCACAGGGGTAAAATGCTGTGCCAAGTTATGACAACCATATCACTAGTGATGTCAACCTTGGCTTGTCTGTCTTGCCAGGTTTTCCTACCAGATGTTACTCTTTGTCCATGTTCAGACTCTGCCCCTTGGAAACGAGTCACTGAGTCTGACTGACTGAATGGACATGGGAAAGATTCAGTTAAGACTCGTGGAGATGGGAGCATCTTCATGCATTACTTAGAGTCCTTCTAGAAGGAAGCCTTATCTCTCCTCCTACATTTAATCACCGGCTACATCATTCCTTTACAGTTGCCCCCTCCAGTCACCAGGGGATGCCTGAAACTGCATATACATATTTATGATAAGATTTAATTATTAAATGAGTCATGCTTGGCTGGAGATGAATAATAAGAGCATCATAAAGCAGAACAATTATAATATTAGATTGCGATGAAATTGTCACCCTCACTGCTCTTGTGTTTAAAGAAGGGGCTTGGAACACAGGCACCAAGATGCCACAGCTATGGGCCTGATAGCTGAGGTGGCTACAGGCGGTTAATGGTTAGGTAGCATACACAACGTAGACACGCTGGATGAAGGGTTATATGTCGCCGGTGGGGGGGTGCAGCCCAGTGAGATGGCTCAAGATTTCACCATGCCACTTAAAATAGCATGCTTTTAAAACTTCAGAACTGTTTGTTTCTGGAGTTTTCTGCCTGATGTGTTTGGTCCATGATTGGCTTCATGGAGCTGAAACCGTGAAGGTAGAAGTGAAGATATGGGGGACATGCAATGTGGACATCTATGCAAATGTCACTTTAGACATTCAGCTTCGCTACCTCACTAAAGAGTCCTTGGAACGTCTCTGTCTGCACTGGCCTGGACCAGATTTTCTCGCATTGTTACCAGCCTGACCCTAGCTCAAGTCCACTCCTCATCAGAACTGTTTGATAACCCTTCCTCCACCCACATTCCCCTGCTGTTTCATTGACAAACAATGCTTACCTCCTCCTATCTTAGGGTTTCTTTGCTGTGGAGAGACACCATGACCACAGCAACTCTTATAAGAAAAACATTGAATTGGGGTGGCTCACTTACAATTTCAGGGGTTCAGTCCACTATCTTCATGGCAGGGTGCAAGGCAGCATTCAGGCAGACATGGTGCTAGCTACATCCTGATCAGAAGGCATCAGGAAAATGGTCTCAGACACTGGGTGGTATCTTGAGCATAGAAAACCTCAAAGCCTGCCCCCACAGAGACACACATCCTCCAACAAGACCACACCTACTCCAACAAAGCCACACCTCCTAATAGCGCCAGTCCCATGAGCTTATGGGTACCAATTACATTCAGGCTACCATGCCTCCCCAATAATGTGATGCCAATAGCAAGCTCTACCCTGGATCCACAAGTTCAACAGCATCAACTGATACTTAGAAAAAGAGAAGGACCCAGGCAAGGTGTTGCACATCTGAAATCACAACACCTAGGAGCCTGAGGCAGGACGGTTTGAGTACAACCTGGGCTATATGAAGGGGGAAAAACTGACGGTATCCAAATTCACAAGGGGTTCACAAGAACACAACTCACTGACTTGAACAGAATCAGAAGACCAAATTCACACAGAATATAGCAAATTTCTGTTATATTCTTTAAGACAACCTACTTCCCACAGAAGGGATGCGATTTGATTCCTGACTGACATATGCTTTTCTTCTAACCCAGATCATCCTTGCAGAATGAGTCTCTTCTTATTCAGGAATCACCAATATCAAATCCCTTCCTTTTCTTTTGCATAGTTTACTAACCCATTTGTCTGACACATATATGCGTGATCAGCAAATTAGCTGACCTATTGCAAATTGTCCTGGGACCTGTCTTTGGGATGCAGGTAGGAATGGAATTACTGCTCAGGAGCTCCAAGTGAAAACAGCTTGTTTTAGTTAGGGTTACTACTGCTGCAATGAAACACCATGACCAAGGCAGCCTGGTGAGGAAAGGGTTTCTTTGGTTTATACTTCCATATCACGGTTCATCACTGAAGGAAGTCAGAACAGGAACTCAAACAGGGCAGAAACCTGGAGGCAGGAACTGATGCAGAAGCCATGAAGGGATGATGCTTACTGACTTCCTCAGCTTGCTCAGCCTGCTTTCTTATAGAACCCAGGACCTCCAGACCAGGAATGGCATCACCCACAATGGGCTGGGCCCTCCTTCATCAAGCACTAATTAAGAAAATGCCCTACAGGCTTGCCTACAGCCCAACCTTCTGGAAGTATTTTTTCAGTCGAGGTTCTCTCCTCTCAGATGACTTTAGCTTGTGATAAGTTGACATAATATTAGCCAGCATGGCAGCCTTCAGAGGGTGCTGCAGGGTTACAAATGTTGGTTTAAAGAGGGGATGACAGGAGGAGAATGTGTGGGTTGCACTGCAAAACCTCGGATTCCGCACCACAGGATGTTTCAATGCTCCCTGATCCTCACATCGCTAGTGATTACTGGAATAATACCCACTCTGTAAACATCAGACCTGAGAGGATCACACACTAATGTAAAAGGGTGAGACTTGCCTCCTACACCAGGGGCCAGACCAAGCCCGTTTGGTGTGCTTTGGTGGAGGGCTTGGTAGGAAAGGTATTGCTTCTCACTGCCTGGCAAACTTCAGACTAACAGGAGCCCGCTCAGAGACGGCCTTGGTAATGGCTGGAGTGGCTGGTCAAAATGCCAGCAAGGATCTGCTCCTTGAGCTACATCACTGGCTTCTGCAGTGACCATGTTATGACTTTAGTACCTCTCACATCCGGCTTTCACAATCTTTGGGGGCCTTTTTTGATTGGCCAGGAAATTACCCACTCTGCACCTGGTAGCCTCACTCTCCAAGGTTTTCAGGTGACACCGGGGTCAGTCATCCCAGGATGTTTTCAGGAGTGACAAGTTCATGAGAACCTTGTAAGGAGTTTGGGGGTGGGGGTGCCATCTACTGATGCTTTAACCCTCAGCCTTGTAAGCAGAAGCACTAACACTCCCCTAGGAGAGTCCTAGACAAGGCCCCCTGTTCCCAAGGTGGGGAACTGGGCAGTGGACAGTTACAGTGCCAAGGCTATTCATGAATACAACACTGACCTCATTGTTCACAGTTGGGCCAAACATAAGCATCAAAATATAGTATGATGGCCAAGTGTTAGGTTGGCAGAGCAAACCTACCTCAAACACCTTGATGTCAAGTGGCCAAGTTACATCATTTTGGCTTAAAGTTTTAAGCTCCAGAAAGGACAAACTTTATGGACAGCTTATGGAGCAAACACTGGTTTCTTTTACTGTCCTCGGTCAACAGGAAAGAACATGAAGCCTGGACTTCAAGAGGCAAGATGCTCAAGTCCGCCCACAGGAAGTGTGCCCCTGCCTCCCACCATTTCAAGCCCTGACCACACACAACCAGGCCCATGAGAGGCTACTCCTAGGACTCCACACCACAGTGAGCCACAGCATCCATCCATGAATTCAGATTCTCAGCCTTGAATTTATGGAGTGTGGTGGTTAATTCTGTGTCTCAACTTGGCTGAGCTAACACCCAGATATTTGGCCAAACAGCCTTCTGGACGTTTCTATAAAGACACTTTTAGATGTGCTTATGATTTAGCAGACTTGGAGGAGAGAAGATGATCCTTCATAATAGTGGTGGGAACCATCCCATCAGCTGTAAGCCTTAGGAGAATGGAGTCTGATCTCCCCCGAGTAAGCAGTCAGCAGATGGCTTCCAGATCTGAACTATATAGCTTTGACCTGAGCCACCAGGTGGCCTGTCCTGCAAAGTTTGGACTTACCAGGTGTGGTAATTTAAATGCAATTGGCCCCCAAAAGCTCACTGGGAGTAGCACTCTTAGGAGGTGTGGCCTTGTTGGAGGAAGTGTGTCACAATGGGGTGGGCTTTAAGGTGTCCTATGCTCAAGCTATGCCCAGTGTCTCAGACCACTTCCTGTCACCTTCAGATCAAGATGTAGAACTCTCAGCTCCTTCTCCAGCATCATGTCTGCCTGCACACCCCCGTGTCCCACCATGATGATAATAGACTAAACCTCTGAAACTGGAAGCCACTCATTAAATGTTTTCTTTTGTAAGAGTGGCTGTGGTCATGGTGTCTCTTCACAACAACAGAACACTAAGACACCAGGCTAATTCAATTACATGAACTAGTCAATTAAAAATAAACCCAATCTCCATCAACAGATAAACTCCCAACTGATACATAATGAACCCCTATTTCCCTGGGAGGCTTCTAGAATTAGGTGGTTTTCCTAACATGTCACTTGACTTCACAAATTCTCAAATGACTCATGCTTTGCTCAGAGACGTCTGATTCATGACTTTAATTTAAAAACATTGTTCTCATCCCATACAAAATCTCATCATCCTAAAGCATGGTAACCCTACACTTCCTCTGCTGCTCACAAAAAGTTCAATCTCCTTCATTCCTGATCCAGCCTAGACTAGTTGTAAACAAAGCAAAGGGGATCCAAACAATGACTCTCTTCTTGGAGCTCCAAATCCTCAGGCCCCTGGGGTCTTAGTTGCTTTTCTCTTCACTGGGTCTACCGGACAGAAACGAGGGAAGGAGTTTTGTTTAGGTTCATGGATTTGGGGAGCACGATCCATCCTGATGGGGGAGAGCAAAGTGGAGCAACTATGTCTGTGGTAGTGGGAGCACGAGGTGCCGGTTCGTGCATATGCCAATGGACACAGAGCAAAGCCCAGGCCAGAGCCAGGGGTGGGTGCGACCATCCATGCCTGTCTCACAGTGACCTGACAGCCTCCTAGGGGCTTCGAAGCCTTCAGCACAATCATGCACTGGGGACTGGTGTCTTAGAGTTTCACAATGACCAATAGGCAAGTTGGGGAGGGAAAGGTTTATTTGGTTTACACTTTCACAGCATTGTTCATCATCAAAGGAAGTCAGGGCAGGAACTCAAACAGGGCAGGAACCTGGAGGCAGGAGCTGCTGCAGAGGCCATGGAGGGTGCTACTTACTGACTTGCTTCTCATGACTTGCTCAGCCTGCTTTCTTATAGAACCTAGGACCACCAGCCCAGGGATGGCCCCACCCATAATGGGTTGGTTGGGCCTTCTACTACTGATCACTAATTAAGAAAATGCTGCACAGCCAGCCCTTATGAAGGCATTTTCTCAATTTAGGTTCCCTTCTTTCAGATAACTCTAGCTTGTGTCAAGTTGACAAAAAAAAAAATGTAGCTAACACACCAAGCATTCAAAACTTGAGCCCTTGGGAGACATTTCAAATTCAAAGATTCAAACCACCTATCTGGCCACTCCATGTTGCCACCCCATGCGCTGAAGTAGGTGGGCTCATTCTGACTCTCCTTTGAGAGGACACATTAATTTCTAGGAAATCATAGGCTTTGGTTTCTGGCCATGGGCATTAAGCCGAGGTGCCAACTCTCATTTCTCTAAGTTTGATTTCAGCATATATGCGTCTTATTGCCATACTTTTTGTAATCCAAGCCTCTGGCCTCCATCTTTGGAGGCCCTTCCCCTATGCCCATCGAACCTTGACCCCTCCCCAGGAAAGGTCAAGACCACTCCCACAGGCTATTTAAACTGCTCCCCCAGAAAATAAACACGTGGTTTCCCTCTTCCTCTCCGGTGGTCACATTGGCGGCTTTCCGTTTCCTCTCAGGGGCCACCCAGGAGCGCAGGTGTCTAATTAAACCTGGATATCTTTTAATTTTGTGTGATTTGGTTTGATTGGGATTATTTTGCATCAGCAGGGAGGCTCGGTTAGGAAATATTCCTAACACTCTTTCTTATTTTACCAGTTTCCCCACCTCTGAAATGAACGCAGTCACATTGGCCATATTTGTTCCCTGTAGTCTTCAGTGGCACAGTCTTCAGTCCCTGTAGAAGAAAGGTGCATGTTGTCAAATGCCTTCGTCTAGACTTCACAGAGTGCTGTGAGGTGGGTACTTAATTGCTACATAAACAGTGGGGCTTCTAACACCATTACTGTGGGGACCAGTCCTTCAGTTTGCCACCTCATGGATTTTAAGGGACATGGCATTAGGTTCATGGCACGAAATCTGTAACATCACTGCCTGAGTTCCACACCAGGGGGGTTTCTAGAACCATGCCAGCCCCACTGGTTATTGAACTGCACTCCCACTGAAGATACATAAGCAAGGTCCCACGGGTCACAGCAGGCCTGAGATGACAGTAGTTAAAAGATGTGGGTCTTTTATTTTCTCAAAGTTTCACACTATAACTCAAGCTAGCCTGGAACTTACTATGTAGCACAGGCTGGCCACAAATTCATGATTGTCCTGCCTCAGTCATCCAAGTGCTGGGATCACAGATGTTCAGCACCACATCCAGGTAGGAGCTGTACTTTCAACAGGCAAAGCTAAGCTGGGTAGTATGGGGCCAGGTGTGTTGGTACATACTGCGAGTTGTCCTCTGACATCTACCTGCATGACAAGATGTGAGCAGATAAACATACATACACACACACACACACATACACACACACTCTAAATCAATCAATCAATCAATGCCAAAAGATAAAGTGGAGTGTTTTAATATGAAATGTGAGGGCTAAGGCCAATAGGCCAGAAGAACAGCTGCTTCTAGAAGGGCAGCTCATTCTCACTGAAGCTACCTCACTATATAAAATGTCACTCTTTACCAATGTTGTATAAGCTCCAAAACACCGCTGCGAGGAAGGCATTAACCCCTTCAGTTTTCTACTGAGGAAACCAAGGACTTCATGGTATTGCTTAGGCGGATACATGTGTTTTCCAGAACACTGGAAAAAAAATAAAGATTTCAAGTGCCCTGGGACTTTCACTAACACTGGTCACTGATGGTGACATGGTAAAGTGGCAGGCTGGCTCTTCAGTGGAAAGGGTAGGTGGAGCCAAATCTTTTTAAATACTCACTTAGCAAATTTCCATTTGCAAACCGTTTGCTCCATTCTGTCTAATACAGGCTGGATCGTGAAAGATGTAATTAACCCTCCACTCATCCATCTGATGAGTGAGTAACCTCCCCCTCTCATGCCACAGAATGGCAAACCCATTCTCTGCCCAAGTACATCATAATATGCAAAACCCAACTGTTGCTACAGAGCAACCTTGCGGATCATTATGCAAGTGACCTGGGCCGACACCCAAGCTAGCTGTCTAGTCTATACCTGCCCCTTCTCTGTCTGGATGCCTAGCAGATGCTTGAGGTTTAGATCACACTGGAGAGGGACCAGGCTTCCCACATCATTCCTTAAGGCAGGTGTGAGGCAAGAGAGAGGCAAATGGAATGAAATGGTGTAAGGTACTTTCCATCCATGACCTCACTCCAGAAGACAAGAGTTCCCAGCATGCCTTTGGACGTTCAATCCCTTAGAGAAAGCAGCCAGCCCCACTGATCGGACTCATCAGAGTTCTCACACCTCCCCCTGCCAGTCCGTTATGAATGATGACACAGGCAGAGCATGTTTGAGTGCCTTGGCCTTCCTCTTTTGCCCATCCACCCACCCTACATGACAGTTCCAATCCTGGTAGGAGGGCAAAGATTCCCTTGGTTGTGAGCCAGTTTCTTAAGGAAAAAATCAGGTATTGAGCTTGTTCACATTTGCGCAGGAGCCTGGGGCTGAACATCTCTTGGGCTACAAAACACAAGAAGTTCAACACTCCCCAGGAGTGGCGTGAACAACAGCTCCCCCAGAGTGACCCTGGATGGGAAGCTGCTGATTTCTGTGGCTTTGACCAAGATAACAAGATGTGACCAGCAAGAAAACAAGGGTGACAACCAAGCTTACACAGGATCAAGGCAGCCCAGAAAGGTGTCCTAAGGCCCAACCCTCAGTCAGAGTCTGCAATGCTTCTCCCACCTTCCACCCACTGCCACTGTCCCAAAGAGCAGAATGGCATAACCAGCTTCTCCAGGGAAAACAGAAAAAGTCCCCGGAGCTCCCACCAGCAAGCGAGGGAAGGGAGAGGCAACAGTTCTGTTTGGAAGGTTCTGAGAGAAAGACAGGAGGACATCAGCTGGCCACCAGGAAGGCTTTCTTCACTGCCCATCTAAAACCCATTCTTCTCAATGCACAGATAGCACCCACTAGGGCTAGAATGGACTCTGGGCTGGTAGTGTAGAATTCTTTAGCCACAGGTGCCTTGAGACTGCTAAAGACAGGACATACTCACTGAAATGGTCGTCTCATACACACAACCACACTCACATATACACACTCAGATTCACAAGCACACACGCACACACACACCCGAGTCCTTCTCAAACCTCGTCCTTGGGATCCCCAAGTTCTGCTGAGGAATTCCACTTCCAATCTAACAGTTTCTGGCTGAGGGATCCTTCACCTCCCAGGTTCCCCTAAAGGTACCTTTGCCAATGCCATTGTTAGCTTTCTTTTTCAGACAAGGCCTCAATCTGTAGCTCAGGTTAGCCTGGAACTCACTGTGCAGCTCGGGGTGGTCTTGAACTTATGGTGACTCTCTTGCCAGCCCCCCAAATACTGGGATTACCATATGAGACACCACACCTGACTTAGGGAACATTTCGGGGAAGGAAAGGACGCTGTAAGCATTTAGTGGACAGTTGACTAGATAGCCTTTTAGGCCCAGGACATATCTCACAGCAAAGTATCAGAACAAAATGAGCACCCTGCTCCCAGCCCAGTGTACCATCTTTTAGAAAAGCTAAGACATACACCTAAGGTCAGACACAGTTCTTATCAAGCTAGAACCCATAACTACTTGGGGTAGTGTATAGTGGTGGCTCACCTATTGGGTGTTTGCTGTGTGCCAGACACTGCTCCTAAGTACTCTAAGTGGATGTACTTCTTCCTTGAAGCCATGTTCTGAGATGGGGAGGAGGGTGGTAAGAATACCCTACTGTCAGATAAGAGAACCAAGGCAAAACGAGGTTGTCTGGCTAAGCAGTGGTGAGGCTGGGGCATGATGCCAATGGTTCAGTGCACAATCACCATTCCTAGAGCCTCAGCAAAAAGCAACACCCAGGACATTTGTTTTCTTCATCCAGCTTTTATTTTAAGCTTTGTGGTGGTGTTGATTTTCACCACTCCTGGCTGATACTCTATCTCTATGGTGAAATTTACAAAATTCAAAATAGTTATTTTAATATCCACAGTTTCGTCTGATTTTCAAACAGTCCTTGAGAGCAAAGCTGGCTCAAGGGAAGCAAGGTAAGGCCGCTGGACAGGTGTCTACCAGCACTGGCCACCTCGGAGCGGTGTAGCCCAAAGCTTGGTCCTCTTCCTGAGATGGCTGACTCCAGCTCCATCCTCTCTTCTTCAGACCTAGAGCGGCTGAGGGAGTCAGATCCTTGCCCTCCAGTTTGAGGAGCCCCTGTGGTCTCTGTGATGTGGGATTTCTTACCCAAATGTTCATTTTATTAGGTGTTTACATAAGCATATATTTGGGAATGTGTTTATTTAATCTTAGATAGTAGAATGAGGCAATCCAAAATTCCCAAGCATCGTTCCAGCTCCTGAACTGCTTCATCTGTCTTTTCTCCAGCTTCTTGTTCCACTTTCTTTATGAAGATTGTTATTTTACTGCTCCATTTTGATTAAAAAAAAAAAAAGACAGGCTGGGCTACCTGCAGCTGGTGCTTCCAATCTGTTAATAACCACACCCACCTCTGTGTGACCCCTGCACAGCCTCAGACTCTATAGTCACCTGGTCCAATCTACAGCTCCCATCTCATGGCGGAAAGCCTTTCTGTCATGAATGGCTGCCAAGATTCCAGAGATGACCTGGTTGTTTAGGCAACATTCAGAAAGAGATCCTGGGACAGAAAAAAAAAGGGAGTTCCAATTTCCCTTACCTCTTACCTCTTCCTCCAGGGTCTGGAAAAACTTGTCTCTTGAGTCTTTGTAGTAAATAGAATTATTCTAGAGCAAAATAAGTTCACACATCGGCCTAGCATAAGACACAGCATAGAGTACACATTGTTTTTATACTTCACATTCTGAACAGCTCTGAATGAGGATAAAGGGGATTGTGTGGAAAGCCACAAATTTCCCTCTGTTTGACTTAGTGTCTTCCTTGTCTGCTAATTACTCTCAGTCAAGCCCAAGAGTTCTGCCCATGATATGTTTCAAATTTCTTTGACGACAGAAGATATTCATGAATGGCATACATAGTGAGGTGTTCAGAAGCAGGCATCTCAATTCATGAACGGGTTAACTGGCATTGGATTCTTTCAAACACAAGAGGCACAATTCTAAAAGAAAGAAGGGATGTATTACTCTGAGATTAGCAAACACAGAGACAGCACTTGTTTCGAGAACAGCTAGGGTTAGTAGGTACTGTGATGGACGAGGAAATCCCCTCTCTATTGACTCAGTGTCCCAGTGTCAACCTTCAGAGTGACCTAGTCTTCCCACCATGGAAGTGTAATGAGCATGGAAACAGATTCCTCTGAATGAGTTTAAAAAAAGGGGGGGATCTGTAGTGTAGGCAAAGTAGGAAAGCTATAGTATATAGGATAAGTATAATATAGAAAATAGAGAAAAATTAGCAAGAAACTGTGTGAAATAGAAAATTATTAAAGAGAAATATTAAGAGAACATTTTGCCCACTTGGAGGCTGCCACACCCTGGCCCTGCCAGATGGGGAGGCTGCACCCAGTAACCTTGGTAACGAAAGTAATCTTGCCACATGAGAAGGATCCCCACCCTTCTGTGGCCAGTCGATACTGATAACCTAGGGCATCTGGCTATCAGAAGGATCAGACGAGAGGCAGTTTCAAACTGGCATAAAAAGAGAGGGCAGACTCAGGGCAGTTGTCTCACTCCACGATGGCCCTGGCATGCTGCTGAGCCTTTGAGCCTCGTAGAAAGAGATCCTCCAAGCCTGCCTCCTGAAAGCAGAAACATTTAACGCCTTGCCTAAACATTTAATGCTTTGCCTCCAGAGTGCAAAGCCTCATTTCCTGAGAGCAAAACATCGAATGTCTGTCTCCTGAGAACAGACAGACGCTTTGCCTTCTGAGACCAGAAAGAATGCCTTATCTCCTGAACGCAGACTACGGGGTCAAGAGTTGAGCTTCACTGTCAAGCCCCCAGTGCTGTTGGGCATCCAGCCTGAAGAAATCCAAAAGTCCTTTTCAGAGCTGAAGAACTCTCACAAAGGACATCAGGTTGTATGATGCTATGTAATGCATGTGTGAAATGCTAAGAGATATGCTATGGATAATTAATAGAATTAGCAAATGTTAATTGATATTAAGGTTAAGAAGTGTTTTATAGATAATTGAGAAGACTAAGAAATGTTAATTGGATAAGTTGTATTTAAGTTAAGAAGTGTTTTATGAATAGTTGATAAGTCAAATTAAGGTTATGAATTGGTTGTGATATTCAATTGTGTGTTGCCCATCACAGTCCTCCCCTGTTTGCTAAGACTGTAAACCCCATTGAAGCATTGGATATTGAAGTTGCTAGTAAAGAATCATTATAAAGACAATTCTCATGCTTGGTCTGGTTATTCATCAGTCTCTAGGGAGAAGGGCACTGAGTCCTCATAGCACTGCTCGCAAAGAACCTTGAGCTGAAACCCAACAGCTCGTGACAGGGAGCATCCTCTAAATGGCCATAGCGGGGAAGCAAGACAAGACTGGTGTTGACTCCCATCACGGACTGAATGTTTGTGGTTCCCTAGAATCATACATTTAAATCTTTCCCTAGACCCCAAGTGATGGAGCACGGAGATGGGGTCTCTGAGAGGTCATGAGGGTAGAGAGCTCTTGAATGGGATTAGCATCATAAACCATCCAAATAGAGACCCTTTATCTCTTCCATTGTGTGAGAACACAGCAACCAGGTACCATGAGTGAACCAGGAATCATTCCTTAGCAGATATCCAACCTACAGGTCTTGGGCTTGCTGGTCTCTAGAACCAGAAGCAACAACCCCATTGTTTCTATACCACCTAGTCCAAGATATTTTCTCATAGCAACCCATCATTAAGGAACACATGTGATGTCACCCAAGTCCCACATATTCCAGGGGCAGGAAAGGAACTTTCTTAGGGCTTCAGTATATCAGAATCTCAAGGTAGAACTGTGACCCAGACTTTCCCCATCTCTGGGGCAACACATCCCTTCCTTTCTTTCAGTTATCACAGACTTTTTGCCTTTTGAATTTGAAAAAAACTGACCCATACAAGTTAACCCAAACATAAGTTGAGTTTTTGTTCATTACTATGTCTAAGAGGCCATTTGGAGTTCAGATTGTATTTCCCAATAAAAACAATCCCTTAGATGTCTGTGATGTTTTACGAGGCAATTTCTTATCCATTATGTCATTTGAACCCCTCAAGAGCCCGACAAGAAAAATAGGTCACTCCCCTTCAGCCACATCACTCCCCAATGTAACCTAGCCCATGGTCACCTCTTTCTCGGCACAGAACCTCTGTGGCACCCTGTGAATCCTCTCACTCTGGAGAGGAGGAAGTGTGGATGGGAAGACCTCCATGAATGGAGTAGTGTGCCATGGTTGAGTGGCCTGCTAGGCCACTTCCTCCCCTTCTCCTCAGGTTTTCCCCGGCCTCTCACCGGTAGCCAGGGTGGAAAGAAGGCCCAGGTTGTACGCAGGGCTGTGCGAATGCTGCACGAAGCAGGGGATGGAGGGTGGGATGTCAGGGTAGATGAGGGGGGCAGACATGGAATCAGGGCCCAAGTGAGCAGAGCTACAGAAATATACAGAGGATGTGTCGGGGACATGCTTAAAGCCAGAGGTTTATTTCATCTCTGAGTGATTGCTCAATAACCAGCGCCTCATAGAAATCCCTGGACTGTTGATTAAACTCTGCAGAGCCAGATGTGAGTCTCCTCGGAGGAATGGAATGGGCATGTGGGTGGGGGAACATTAAAGGCAGAAGGAAATTCGGAAAGCTCAGACGAAGCAGGAAGTCATAACCAAAGGTGACTCAAGGACATATGAGTCATACGGAATATTGGGGTCTCTTTCTTAGGGAGCTGAGATCCCAGAACCTCTATGGCCAACAAAGGCATCCTGAGCCCAGCGAGTTTTGAGTTCTCAACTCCTGGCCATGGTGAGGTGAGGATGGGTGGCAGGAAGAAACAGGGAGCCCCTTCAAAGGGAACCTGTTACTGGGGAAAGAACAAAGGGCCAAGCAAGAGCCATAAGAACTGTCTTCACAAAAATAAAAAAGTTAAAAGTAACCATAAAAGGTGAAAAAGAGCAGAATCCCCCCCACATCACTCAGCACCAATAGCCCTGAAAACATTTACCCTTATAATTTTGCTACAACATAATCAATATTATATACAAGAATACCATCATGGCATACTTGAAACAAAAAAACTAAACTTAAACCAAATAATTGGGGGTTGGAGTGATGGTTCAGTTGTTGAGAGCACTCACTACTCTTCCAGAAGCCCCGGGTTCAGTTCGCAGTACCTACATGGCCACTCACAACTGCCTGTAGGTCCTAGCCTCCCTGGGCACCAGGTATGCACTTGGTGCAATATATACATACAGGCAAAATAGTCATACACACAAAAATGAAAATAAATTTAAAAATTAAAAAAATCTAAATAATCAGATCAAGGCATTAAGTTACAGATGGAAGTAAATTACAGGGTAGCCATGAATATTCAGTGCAGATTACTGCTTCATGAAAAAGCACTTGCAGTGTATCAACATACATAAGCAAGTTCAAAGCCGCCATCAGCAAACAGCTGGGTGATCCCAAGCAGAAGACTCTGGAGGCAAAGACAGCAAAATGTCTGCTTTCTCCACATGATTTGCTGACTTGTGGATTTTTTTTTCAATATTTGCTTTTTAAAAGTTTACTGCTTTTATATACTTATTTGTATGATAGGGGTGTGTGTGTGTGTGTGTGTGTGTGTGTGTGTGTGTGTGTGTGTGTGTGTGTGTGTTGGTGCCACAGGCACGGGTGTGTGTGGAAGTCAGAGGACAACTTTTAGGAGTCCTTTCCTCCTTCCATCACATGTGTCCTGGGCATTGAATTCAGGACCACAGGCTTGGCAGCTAGCTTTTTGCCTACTGAGTGATCCCCTGGCCCTATTTTTGAAATATTTTTATAAATAACACGTGCCTTTTAGATTTAAAAAATAACAGTGCATTTGCTCTCCACCGAATATTTGTTTTTAAGGATTCTTCGTATTCTCAGAACAAACGTCAGCACTCCACCATGGAGTTCAAGGCCTTTCACAATCGGTACCCAGTGCACATCCCTGCTGTTGGCTCTGCTCCTTAGTGGCCCCCCTGCCCCAGGCTGGCCAACACTCATAGTCCAGATGAGTTCAGTTCAAAATTCAAAACTGCAACATTGGAAAACATTTCTGACCCTGAAGGCAAGCAAGGAAAGTACAGTCAGGTCATCCCATCCACTCACCTATCAACCCCTGGTTTATTCATTTCTATTGATTAGTTTTTCAGTCTATCAAAAACATTACTGAGAAATGCATGAGTATCTACAAGTATATGCCGTGCGGTGGGCCTTTAAGAAGGTATACGTATCTGGCTTCAGGAGACCCACAGCCTCCAAGGAGAAGCAAGTAAACACAACTACAAGACATTAAAAGGCAAGACCAACTTGGCTGTGTCCTCACCACACACACACTTCCGTACCTTAACTTGGAGTCTGACTTACAGAATGGCATGATAGTCACTTAGTCAACACCTCTAATTCCCAACACCTGTGAATTTTTCCCACATTAGCCAGTTCTTCAACCCTCTGGCCACCAAGTCAATTCAGTTCTGACACTAACACCTAGACTGAGCTCCAGACCCAGCACAGCAGGCTTAGGGCTCAGCTCTGCAAGGCCCTGTTCCCACTTCCAACACCATCCACAAGCTGAGGTTCCATTCCTTGCTACTGATAAACCGGAGTGCCCCACAACTCTCTCCTCTCTCTCTGGTCATTTTCCAGAATAGCTAAGAAATATTTTATTTTTACATTTGCTGGTGTATTATCACAATACAACTGAAGACTAGTCAGGCAGAAGAGATGCCCGAAGGAAATACGATAGCCAGGCTGTGAAGATTTCATGCTATCTCGACACCTCATGTGTCCATTGATCCAGCTCTCTGAAGCCTGGGGTTAGAGATTTAGACAAGTAAATCCCTGACCACTGGCACCTAAGTCATTCTCCAGCTCCCTCTCTCCCCCTGAACATTCAGTTCTAGGCCTCTAATCATGGTTGCTCTTCTAAGAGACCAGCCCCACCCTGAAGCTCGCTAGGGGCCAGCCAATAGTAGCCTTGTGTCAAGAGTCTCTTCTGTACCCAAATAATTCTTAGAGGTTTAAGAACTGGGTGCCGAAAACCCAGGGGTGTGGGAAGACGTTTCATATAACAGGGTACCTTTTCTATTTTTACTCCAGTTGGTGGTGAGGAAAGAGAGATTTGACATAGTAACAGTCACAAAGCCGAAGCGCGTCTCTCAGCGGTGTGAATGTCCTTTAACGAACTCAGTAGGGGCCCAGAAGTGAAGAACAAAGGCTGAGTGTGGCTGGACCTCAGCCTCCAAGTGGAGTGATATGAAGACAGGAGGCTGGAGAGTGGGCAGGCCAGGTCAAGGGAGACCTTTATACTACTCAAAGGAATCAAACTTTACCCTGAGATCAGGGGTTGACATGGTCAGACTTAGGTCTGAGAATGGTGCCTCTGGCTGCCGTAGGAAGAATTGATGGGGAGAGGAGTACAGGAAACAGGGAGATGGCACAGCTGGTGGGCAGCCAGGCTCTCAGGAAGAGGTAATAGCCTGTACAGAGGCAGTGCCCGAGGAATCATGAGACGTGGAAGGATTAGAAGCATGTTGAGAGATGTTGCTCCCTAATGCCATTCTTCAGTGATAGACTAGGGCTCCAGTGCTCCTTGGAGACATTAGGACTAAAGTGAAATGGGCCTGGAGTATCTTACAGTAACAGAAAGCAACTCAGTGCTCAGCACATACCCACGCTGGGGTCAAGCACTATCAATGAGAGAAACTAGAACAATCTGAAGGCAAAATAAGGGAGGTTTGAGTTATAAGCCAAAGTATAAGTAAACTCCATGAGTTCGTGCTGATACAAATGCTTAAGTCAGAGATAAGTTTCCTGTTCAGGAGAATTCCGGATAAATCACTTAAGTGGTCCAGCCTCAGGAAGGCGGAGTATAACCCCCCCTTTCCTCTGGGATGCCATGCACAATGACTTCATCCAGCTTGACAAGCAATGGCTCACCCTCATGATCACGCAAATCTTGGCACTGATAAACTGTCTTGGCAGCATGAGCCCTTCTTGGGTCCTGATGAGGTTCATTTAAGGAAGTAAGATGCATTTGTTTGATGAATTTTTGGTGAACTTAGGCGATGCATTATTTAGAAAAAACTCAAGC
Source organism: Ondatra zibethicus (assembly GCA_004026605.1). Classification (NCBI taxonomy): domain Eukaryota; kingdom Metazoa; phylum Chordata; class Mammalia; order Rodentia; family Cricetidae; genus Ondatra; species Ondatra zibethicus. The sequence goes on along the minus strand of PVIU01011990.1, from coordinate 14,909 downwards.
ACCTTCTATGCACTAGGTACTGGTTCAAATGCTGAGAATCTGTTCTTCTGGAAGGAGACAGAAAATAAACAATGAAGCACATGATCCTTCAGGTATATACATGTTATGGAGGAAGGTAAAGCCAGTAAGAATCCCATGAGGGTTATTTTGTCGAGGGCAGGCAGAAAGGTCCCTGCGATGAGAAACACAAAAGCAAGACTATTAGGGAAATGTAAGAGTCAGCCTTACTGTCCAGTGCAGGAAGAGCACCCTAAACAGAGCCGGTTGTGGTTACTACCCCCAACACAGCCCCCAGCAATCCCTGTCTCCCAGCATTTGCTCACCTGGAGTTTCTGAAGCTGGATCATCAAAGGCATCACAGAGGCTGGGGAGATCGCTCAGTCTCCAATGTGCTTACTGAGAAAGCATGAAGTCCTGCATATGGATCCCCAGCACCAAAGCATAAAGCCAGGCATAGCGTGAGTGCCTATAACCCCAGGGTTAGAGAATCAGAGACAGGGGGCTTCCTGGGGTTTACTGGCAGTATTAATTAGGGTTTCTATTGCTGTGACCACAATAAAGAGTGTAAAAAAAAAACTCTTATAAAACTCTTTTAATTGGGGTGGCTCACTTACAGTTCAGAGGTTTGGTCCATTATCCTCACGGCTGGACATGGCAGTATGAAGGCAGACATGGTGCTGGAGAATTCTACATCTTGATTAAAAGGCAATAGGAAGTGAACCAAGACCCTGGGCATGGCTTGATCATATATGAGACCTCAAAGCCCACCCCTACAGTGACACACTTCCTCCAACAAGGCCATACCAACTTCAACAAAGCCTAATAATGCCACTCCCTTTGGGGGCTATTTTTTCTTTTTTATTTAAATAGTGTTTTTTCATTTATTTTACATACCAACCAGTTTCCCCTTCCTCTTCCTCCCCTCCCACTCCCCCACTTCCCATCCACCCCACTCCTCTTCCAGTCTTCCTCTGTCTCCACTCAGAAATGGGCAGGCCTTCCGTGAGCTTGAACAAAGCATGTAACATGAAGTTGAAGCAGGACCGAGCTCCTCCCCTTGCGTCATTTTCTTTCAAACCACCACACTGGCCAAGTTAGCCAAAACAGCAAGGTTCAGTGATATACTCTATCATAAGAGAAAAAGTGGAACATGGCAGAAGACACTCAGCATCAACTTCTGATCTATACACACGGGGTAGCATCTTCTCTCAGGCTCTCTTGGCTCTTTTAACCAGAAGGAATCCAGCCTTCATGTCTTCAAGATGTCCTATTGTAAGTCCATGGAGAGAAGAGTCCAAGTCGCTAGGAGATGAAGCTCCTTAAAGTAGCACTAACTTGCTATGTTAGTCGGGGTTTTGCCTCACTGTAACCAAATACCCAACAAAATCAAGTTTAAGGAGAAAAGATTAAGTTGGCTTCCTGATCTCAGAGAGTTCAGTCCATGGTCACTTGGCCCCGTGCACTTGGAAAGAGCACAGTGATGGCAGGAGGGTATGACAAGAGCTGTCCACATCATACCAGACAGGAGGTAGATAGTGCAGCCAGAGAGGGGCAGGGATCCTATATCCCCCAAGGACTTGTCCCAGTAACCTACTTCCTCTATCTAGATATCTATCACCTCCTAAAGTCTTCACAACTTCTCTATAAATAAGGTAATCAGTTGGGGATTCGGTATTTAAAACATAAACTTGCAGTGGGCATTTCATATTCAAACCCTTGTCGGGTACATGGGTGTGCCTTCTGTGGTGGTCTGAATAGGAATGGCCCCCATAGACATGTGTTAGGATGCTTGGCCCGTAAGGAGTGGTACTATTAGGAGCTGTGACCTTTTTGGAATAGGTGTGTCCTTGTTGGAGGAAGCGTGTCTCTGTGGGGGCAGACTTTGAGGTCTTATATGCTCAACGTAGACCTAGTGTGGGAAAGTCTCTTTCTGCTGCCTGCAAGTTGAGATGTAGAACTCTCAGCTCCTTCTCCAGCACCATGTCTGCCTCTGGGTTGCCATGCTTCCCGCCATGATGGTAATAGGCTTAACCTCTGAAACTGTAAGTCAGCCCCAATTAAATGTTTTCCTTTGGAAGAGTTGGCCATGGTCATGGTGTCTCCTCACAGCAAGAGAACAGTGACGAAGGCCCCTTTGAAGCAGATCCCTCATTTCAGTCAGGTCTCAGATGACTTGGCCCGACCAACATCTCTCTGTGACCTCATGAAGACCATAGGCTAGACCCATCTGCCAAGCTGCTTCTGGGTTACCACTTCACAGAAGCATAAATTAAACAGGATCATCAGTAAATGAGTAGTTGGGGGTGATCCATTCTGTAGCCTTAGATAATAGAAATTAATACACACAGGCACTCCCAGGAGGTAATGCGCTTATATTCAGCATCATCCGGGTGAGGTAGGGCCAGTGTAGGGCAGGATGAGGATGGAGTAGCAGAGGCCACACCCAGCCTCTGAGAGACCTGCAAGCTGCAGAGGGTTTGGAGCAAAATCACCTGATTACATTTATACTAACAGGAGGCCTCTGCAACACTAGGTAAAGACAAATGCAGGGCAGGATTTGAAATAGGGAAGAATAATCAGAATACAGCTGCCTGGTACAAGGCAAGAACTGCTAGTGGCCTGTCCCAGAAGGTCAAAATGGGCCATTTCAGGATGGCTCTAAGACAGAATCAAGGCTTGCCGAAGTAGGGAGAAGAATCAAGACCGACTTCAAGATGTTGGTCCACACAGCAGTTAGGGTGGGACTATCATATACTGGGGGACATGTTGATTGGAAAAAAATCACCCTAATTTTCACAAAGTAATGACATAATTCATAAGACACAAAATTAGCCTATACGGAACCTGAGGGCCACACTATGCAATCACCACTTTGGATCACAAGCTTAAGGGTCCTTCCTGAGGGTCCTTCTTGCTTCTTGTCTATACGTGGGCTTTCCTGAGTAACTGTCCCCTTGACATGATGGAAAGGAGCAATAATGGTGGAAGGGGAAAATCAAAGATCATGTCAACTGCTGGAGGAAAGAGGGGTTGCTTCTGGCCATGGTTCCTCAAGTTCATGTTCTCAATTCTTCAAAACATAGGATAGGCACGGATCCTTGAGGCTTCTTATAGCATATGCCCTTTTGCTAGAGACCTCGATGCCATAGGCAGCATAGTCCAGGAAGGCCTAGAAAAGAGGAAAAACAGAGAGCCAGGGCTTCTTTTTTTGAATGATATCATTAGTGAGTATCAGGGGTTGCAACTTCTATTTTGTTAAGAGAAACTGAAAATCCAGAATTTTATGCAAGATATGCCAGTTTTAAAATATTTTTCACTCAATCTCATTTTCACAAAATAACTATATAGACCATAAAACACAACAGTCCCCTGAGGAGTCCCACTCCGCCATCATGGCTTGGGATCACAAGTTTAGGTCCTTCTTGTGGGTTCCTTATGCTCCTTGCCCATGACATGGGTTTCCTCGAGTGTTTCTGTTTCCTTTACTAATCTGACAGGAGAGGGAGGAAGAATATCACGTGACGGACTAGGTGGGTGGTGGGACTATGTGGGTGTCACTACTGCAACTGCAACCCCACATCTGGAATACTGCAATCCTTCATGAACCTCTGTGGATGCCACAAACACCCGAGAGAGTAATTCGCTTAATCTCATTAGTTATTTATTTAGCAATTTCCCACAGAACCTAACCATGCCTGACTCCTAACGAGCAATGTGAATGCCTTTCCTGTAGGTGTTGTTAATAATTTACCCACTCGCTAATTCCACTGGGATTCCTTTAATATTAATTGGTTTGCCTCGCAGCTCTAGGCACTAGGAAAATAGCTAGCCTCAACTGGTGGCCAGCATCTGTGTATGGACATGAGACCCCCTGAGAGCCCTGAAGAAAGAGATCTGAAAAGCCAAAGGTCTGGGAGCAGGGAGGGAGGAAGACATTCGGAGAAAACTGAGGCAGCGTCTAGTCATGGTGGGGTCCAGACTGGAGGCGAGGGAGGGCAGCTGGGGATTAGACATCTGGTTTCTTCACAGCTGAGTGGTTTCCCAGGATGCAGGACTTGAAATGCTAGGAGGAAGCAAACCAGGATTGTTGGTCAATCTGAAGGGGGTAGCAATAATTACAAGCATACTAGACAGAAAGCCTGGCTGTGTAACCTCAGCAAGTTACTTAGCCTATCAGAGCCTTAGGGAGGGAACTAATAAACAGCAGCCATCAACATCAGCATAGTCTCTGGCAAAGGGGAAAATCATTTTTCTCTGAACTTCCCAGTGCGTGGTGCTGCGGCCAAACCCCTAAGACAAGGCGCTGTTACAATGGTAATAACTCTACAGCATGGTCATGCTCCTCCTGAGGAGGATAACTCTCTTTGTGATGCTGAATACAAAGTAGGTCTGGGACCACCATCAGCCAATTAACAAGCAGGAAGTCAGGCACACTGCACAGCTGCTAACAAGATCCACATACAACAATATTCCATCTATACTAGAAGCATTGCGAATCCCACCTGCTGCCTGTGTGTTCCAAACAGATTTTAGTCTGCATCTTGGCTCACCCTACACTAAAAGCCAAGGAAATATCAAGTAGGCAAAAACTGTCGGGATGCTCGACACACTGCAAGGGCTCTGCCCTACCAGCCCTCCTCACCCCACACAGGTTGTCTTGGGTTGTGATAGCTCTTGCTGCCAGGAGCTTCTCTCTCACCACATCTGTTCTGGATCCTGCCCTTCCTTGTGCAATCTTATTCTTGTAAGCTTTCCTGAATAGCTTTTCCTTTTTTAATTTATTTTTTCCTAGAGACACAATACGGCTTTGCTGAAATTAAACTTAGAACTCTAAACATGCATACCGTATACAAAAATAAAAGTCGCCTGGTCAGTTTTACTAACTAGGAATGACCACCAGCACAGTCTAGTGTCCTGTCCTTCCTTGATGTCTCTCCTATATGTGATTGGCTGGCTGGACAGACAGGCAGTGCCCATGGCATTCATGTGTCCTGTCTCATTCATGAAGCCTCAGTTTTGTGCCCCAAATTTCTTTGTAGCTAGGGATAGCCAGAAGATGTGGTCTGACCTCCAAATCCCATTATTCACTTGCTGGATGTTGTGGAATACCACTTTAACTAGGGCTACATTAGTTTACGCTGCATTTCATTAATTACGTAAAGATGTGTTGCTGTTTTACCTTGCCTGCCTAAGGCACCTGCTTGATCTAATTTAAAAAAAAAAAAAGCTGAACAGACAATAGAAGGTAGTAAAGGGATAGGCAGGACTGGCGGACAGAGAGAATAAATAAGAGAAGAGAACAAGGGGGAAAGAGAGCCATCCAGCCATGGAGTAAGCAGGAAGTAGGACATACAGAATGAAAGAAAGGTAAAAAGCCCCGAGGCAAAACCTAGATGGAGAGAAACAGGTTAAAAAGAGTTATGAGAGCTGGTGGGACAAGCATACGATGAGGCCAAGCATTCATAGCTAATAGTAAGTCTCCACATCATGACCTGGGAGCTGGCTGGTGGCTCAAAAGAAAGCTTGCTCCAGCTGCAGAATTCCCAAGCCCATTATTTCTCAAGTGAATACTCCTTCCTCCTTGATTTTATCTTCCACCACCCCTGCTTGGAATAACTCATACAGTTAGTCACAGCGACACGTGACACACATCCTGGCTGCTGAAGCTCTGCAGACTCCCGCAGGGTCCTGGGGAGGATTTGTATAAAATCTGAATGTTATACAAACGTATTACAGAAACAGAAGACATGGAAAAAAATTCACACTTTTAACTGCAAAATTCCCTCAGGAATGGATGTACCGGTTGGATTCCCATCAACAACATAGAAGAATCCTTCCCTTGGCCTTGATACATTTAATAGAGAGAAATCTTGTTCTAGAGATGGGCATTTTGATAGTATAGCAGACCAAAAAGGAAAAAAGAAAAAAAAAAACAACAAACTTACAAACATAGATACCTCCTGTGTGTGCCTGAGATACCAGTTTAAAAATGATGAGTGTCATTGTAGACACACTGAGCATTTACCACGAAAGCAAAGCCTGCAGTCGAGAAGAAAACTGGAACCAAAGAGCTGGGACTGATGCTGGGGCTGGTACAGGGCTGGGTCAGAGGAAGGAGCTACAGATATATTGATCCCCAACAGGAAGTGAAGCTAAGGAGTGGGCCTAGGATGAGGATGCTCTGGAGCACAGAGATGTTATGCTTTCTTACACAGAGCCAAGACTTCCCAAGGTTTACAACTCGAGACACAAAAGTCAAGAGTGAGTGGGGAGATAGCTTAGCGGGCAAAGGAGAGAGAGAGAGAGAGAAAGAGAGAGAGAGAGAGAGAGAATATTTTTGGTGTCTTACGACTTGCAAGCTTCAGTCCAAGACTGACTGGCCCCATTGCTTTGGGGCTGAGGAAGGGACGGATGAGCGGAAAGGGTATGTCAGCACAGCAGCTCGCTTAGTGGTATCCAGGAAGACGAGAGAGAACAAGCCAGCAGGCCGGAGAAAAGGCAAGGCCTGGGCCAAGATGGTTCCCGAGGCCTTGACCCAGTCACCTATGTCTAACTCCCAAAGTTTCCGTGACCTCCCAATGAAGCCATCACATCAAGAATCAATCATCAGACAAACCCATCAATTAGGTCAGAGACCTTGTGAACCAACCAATCACCTCTCAGTGTTTGAAGACTGACTCTTCCCCACGTGAGCACAATACTTGGAGTAATAGAATTATCAAAGGCATATCATGAGATCATTTGAATTTAAAAAAAAAACTTAAGGTAAAATTCCACATTCTGCCTAAGACCAGTTTCTTTTTTCTTTTCTTTTTTTTAAATTGTTTTTATTGAACTATATATTTTTCTCTGCTCTCCTCCCCTTCTACCCTCTCCCATGGTCCCCATGCTCCCAATTTACTCAGATCTTGTCTTTTTGTACTTCCCATGTACATGTCTCTCTTAGAGTCCTCTTTGTTATCTAGATTCTCTGGGATTGTGAATTGTAGGCTGGTTTTTCTTTGCTTTATGTCTAAAAGCCACTTATGAATGAGTACATATGATCATTGTCTTTCTGAGTCTGGGTTACCTTGCTCAATATGATGTTTTCTAGATCTATCCATTTGCCTGCAAATTTCAAGTTGTCATTACGTTTTTCTGCTGTGTAGTACTCCGTTGTGTAAATGTACCACATTTTCCTTATCCACTCTTTGGTAGAGGGGCATTTAGGTTGTTTCCAGGCTCAAGACAAATTCTTATCCCGTGCTTTTTAATCGGTGCCTGAGATGTTGTCAAATGAATGAGTGACATGACTTTGAAGGTACCACAAGTCTTGCATGTGCTGATCGTGCATGCTCAGTAATACTTAAGATGGAAGAATGAGCTGAGAACAGTTGATAGTGTGCTTGCCTTACACTCCCAACCCCTCGGCTCCATCCCAGCCTTGCATAAACCAGGAGTGTGATACATGCCTGTAAGCCTAGCATTCAGAAGCCAGTGATGAGAGATTTGGAAGTTGAAGATCAGCCTGGAATACACACGTCCTGTCTAAGAAAGAAAGATAGGATCTTCTCAAAGAACCAGCTCTTTGTTTCATTGATTCTTTGGATTGTTTTCTGTGTTTCTATTTTGTTGATTTCAGCCCTGTTTGATTATTTCCAGTCTTCTACTCCTCCTGGGTGAGTCTGCTTCTTTTTCTTCTAGCACTTTCAGCTGTGCTGTTAAGTCTCTAATGTGAGCTTTCTCCGTTTTCTTTATGTGGGCACTTAGTGCTATGAACTCCTCTTAGCACTGCTTTCATAGTGTCCTATAGGTTTGGGTATGTTGTGTCTTTATTTTCGTTGAATTCAAGGAAGACTTTAATTTCTTTCTTTATTTCTTCCTTGTCCCAGGGGTGGTTCAGTAGTTGACTGTTCAGTTTCCATGAGTTTTTAGGCTTTCTGGGGGTAGAATTGTTGTTGAATTCTAACTTTATTTCATGGTGATCCGATAGTACACAGGTGGTTACTACAATTTTTTTATATCTGTGGATGTTTGCTTTGTTACCGATTATGTGATCAATTTTTCAAGAAGGTTCCATGAGATGCTGAGAAGAAGGTATATTCTTTTCTGTTTGGGTGGAATGTTCTATAGATGTCTGTTAAGTCCATTTGGTTCATTACATCTGTTAGTTCTCTTATTTCTCTGTTAAGCAGCCATATAGATAGGATGTCTTTTCATCGGAATGTATCATTAAGAATCAGTCTGTCTAATAAACATGGAGTGATCAGGTTTTGCATTTTTAAATGAGTTTTAGAAAGCTGTCTGTCAAGGAATGTGTCAATTAATTTTCACATCTGTAGATGTAAATTTGTTCATACTGGTGTCACTGATTTTTCTTGTTTTGCTTAGGGTTTATTTTGTACTTTTTAAATGTATTCCTGTGTTCCTATTTATTTCATGATAAAAATTCAGTTTTCTGACAATTTCAATTCAAAAAAAAAAGAAAGAAAGATAGAGGAAAGGGGGGAAAATGAGCTAAAATTGACAAGATCAAATGTAACCAGGACAAAATTAGTTTCTTCTATATTAAAATACTTTACAGTTAAGTATAGAATGGAGACACTTGGCTTGCAGGAACTCAGGAGGAATAAGACTGAGGGAGGAGTAGAAAGACACTGCAGACACTCAGAAGTATCACTAATAGCTATTTTTAATTTAGATATAATTTGCATACCATTAATGTAAAATTGACATTTTAGGTAATCACATGATTATACAACACTCCTTCCTCAGTTCCAGGGCATTTCGACAGCCCCAAAAGATGCCCTTTTCCTAATAGGAGTCCCTTCCTCTTTCTCCTCCTCCTAGTTTCTGGCAAACTTTCTGACAAGTGAATTTGCTTATTCTAGGCATAATGCACAAAGAAGCAGTGAAAGTGCATCCCTGAGAGCTGGAGAGATGGCTCAACAGTTACAGGCAATGCTGAGGATCTGAGGTCAGTCCTCAGCACCCACGACAGGTGGACAACAACTTCCTGTCACTCCAACTCCAGGGCAATCTGACCCTCTCTTCGACCTCTGAGGGCGCCTGCTCTCATGCACACATAGCCTCACACAGACACACACAAACACATAAGTAAAGATAACTTAACTGTAAAAACAAAAAGTACAGTCCTTTATGCAAGGGGTGGTGGCCTAGGCTTGTAATCCTAGCTCTGGAGAGGCAGAAACAGAAGGATCCTTGGGGCTCGCTGCCAGCCAGGCCAGTCCACTTGGTGAGCTCCAAGTCTACAAGAGACTTTCAAACAAGTTCACACAGTTATGCACACACACACACACACACACACACACACACACGCACACACATGTATATGCACACATGAAGACATATAGCCTTTATGCTTTGTTCTTATATTCAACATTATATTTTCAAGGTTCATCCATGCTGTACTATATACCAATAGTTCATTCATTTTTATAGGGTAAGTGCCCCATTGTTATTTCTACTTCTTGCCTATAATAAATAAGGTTATTAAGAATGTTCATGTACAAGTTTATGTGTGCAAATACCTTTCTTCACTCAGTGTTCTTTTCTAACATTTATTTATAGAGCTGTTATTTAAAGAAGTTCAGTGGCTAAGCGCATGTATGGCTCTTGCAGAGGACCCAGGTTTGAGGTCCCAGCACCCACATTGGGCAGTGAGACAGTTCATAACCTCATGTAACTCCATCTCCAGGGGCATCTGACACCTTTGACCTCAGAGGTACCTGTACACACAGCCATTCAAAAGTAATGATAAAATAGACCTTTAAGATATTTATTTATTGGTCATGTCACTTGACCATGTGGAGGTCAGAGGACAATGCCTGGGGTTGGTTCTTGCTGATCACCTCATTGGGGCAGAAGTGTCCCTTCTTTCGCTGCTGTGCTGTATACTCCAGGCTTGCTGGAGTATATTCACAAGCTTCTGGGCTATTCTCCTGCCTCAGGCTCGTAGCTTATCGTAGGAAGGCTGGCACACACATGCGTACTGCCACATCTGGCTTTTAAGGCTGTGGGGAGGTACATTGGGTCATCAAGTTTGCAGAGTGAGTCAGTGCCTCTTTGTTCACTGAGCCATCTCATTCAATGGTCTGTCTTTTCATGTCACAATTGACTTTTGGGGGACTGATGTCAGGAATCACTTGTGCTTTTAGTGTTATATTAAGAAATCATTGGTTACTCCAAAGTCATGAAGATTTACTCCTAAAGAATTGGGGAGGGGCTTATTTGTTTTGGTTTTCTGATTGTGTATTGTTGTTTGGGCCTGTTGAGACCGTCTTACCATTTGACTCAAGCTGGTCTCAACTGCATGATCTTCCTGCCTCAGTCTTCCCAGTGCTAAGGCCTTCTATTCCTTTCAAGTTCATGTATGTGGACTGTGTGAAAGGGTCCCACTTCTGTTGATACAAGGTCTTTCTCTGTGACCCAGTCTTCCTGAAACTCATTTGTTGGCCCAAGCTGGCCTCAAACTCATGGGCAATCTTCTTGTCTCAGCCACCTGAGTGCCAGAATTACAGGCATGAACCACTGTCCTTGGCCAGGGTTATAGGCATGAACCTCTGCCCTTGGCCAGGGTTACAGGCATGAACCTCTGCCCTTGGCCAGGGTTATAGGCATGAACCTCTGCCCTTGGCCAGGGTTACAGGCATGAACCTCTGCCCTTGGCTGAGCTGCATTCTTTCATATGTGATTTTCAGTTCCTCAGCACCATTTATTAAAAAAGACAAGACAAGTTAGTTCCCCATTGAGTATTCCTGGCACTTGATAGTTACATTGGCTCTAACCGCTAGAGGAACCAAGAAGCCTAGAGAACTAAAGGATTCACTAATAGCCATTCCCAGGGTATCAGTGTCTCTTTGCTGGGACTAACCTGATTGATGGCACCTCCAGCCCAAGCACTTCCATTTGAAACAGTACAGTCACTTCAGACTTGATTATTTCTGAGCTGTGCACTAAAGCTAGCACACACACTTTTTTTTTGTTGTTGTTTTCAGCATCAATAGTCAACGTTCTTTCCCTAAATAGTTGTCCGTTTGTTTCCTGGAAACAATTAAAATGCTAGGAGATTCACTCATTTCAACACACAGCTGAGTGTTCCCTTAAAACAGCTGTTCTTGTCTGCAGGACTCAGCAGAGCCTGGGCTCAGGGCACATGAGGAAGGACACACTGGGGTGGCACATTTCCCACTTCTACAGCACAACACACTGGCTTAGTCAGGGCCGCATGGGCTGCTGGATGCTGTGTGTCTTTGGATGTTTCTGTCTTCCCAATCTCTTTGATAGATGCCAATTTGCCTTGGATAATTAATCTCTTTAGACTCCCCAACATTCTGTTTACAGCTCTGATTTGGTATTGACTACATCAGAGTAAATAAGAACAGCTGACATGGGTTGAGAATTTATTGCGTGCCAGGAAATGATCTCAGGACATTTCTCATTCTATGGTGAGGTCCTGTGTTTATGGCCATGTTGTAGATGGGAAAACAATGAGCTTAGTTAACTTTAGAAAGATCACAGAGTGCCTGCAGTGGCTCAGTGGTTAGAAGCACTTGCTTCTGTTGCAGAGGACAGAGCTCTGTTCCCAGGCAGTTTGTCACCTATAACACCAGCTCCAGAGGATCCAACTCCTTCTGACCCTAAGCATGTGAACACTTATGTGGATACACACAGACACACAGAGACACATACATAAAAAGAAAATAAAGCTTTTTTTATTAAAAAATAAAAGCAATCACAGGATTTTATAAAATCATAAGGACATAGACCTCTGGAATCTGGTCCCAAACCATGGATGGTTTACAAGCCGAGACTGAGTTCCTAGGGGACTCCTTCTGCTGGCCCTACTGAACAATTTCCATAAATAGTCCTGGAGAGTTTCTCAAGAAGTGAGGGCCTAATCAGAACCTCAGGCAGTGGACAGCGCAAGAAGCCAACTTAGAAGTTATCCATTAGAAATGCACAAAGAGCCAGAAGGGAGACACAGAAAACTGGAGACGAGAGGGCTAACAGGATGGCTCAGGCAGTGGAAGCACCTGCCACCAAGCATGCCCGGTGTCAGATCCACCAACCATGACTGACTGGTGTCAGAGGTGTCTGCAGACAAGGAGAAGAATTTTTGAAATCTGGGTTTTTTTTATGGAGATTTTGGCTAGAAAGTCTCCATAAATTGCTAAGCCAACAGCTTGATTTAATGAAGCTTCCATAAAAGAACAGTAAGCGCACAGCCCTGGCCTCACCGTGGGATTCTTATCTCCCCCAGCAAGCAGCAACTGGTGGGTTTGGGACTGTCTTCAGGGGACACCTGCAGCTTGAAACTTTGCTCACTGGAAATGACCAACAAATGTGAGTGTCAAGGACAAACCTCTTGCCCAAGGCCTTAAAACCATTTCAGAGCAGAGCAGGTCCCATGATGCCCCATCGACACTCATAAAGTCTGCTGCCATTTCCTCACTCTGGATTTGATCTTTCCTTGTCACTGTAACCAGGTCCCCAGTTTGAACTCTGAAAACATGGCACGTGGTAGTAAAGGCTTTAACTGTCTATATGGTAGATCAGAGGGCCCCAGTTGGTAGCAATTTTGTGTCCCCCACTCCAGTACATCTGACAATGTACAGACAGGTTTGCTTGCTACAACTGCAGGGTGGGCAGCAGAGCTACTGCCTTCTAGTAATGGAGGCCAGAAGCCCATGTGACAAGAAGGTTCAAAACCTCAAATGTCACTTGTGTGGGGCTTCAAGATTATTGAGGGAGGAAGCTTAGATAGATAGATAGATAGATAGATAGATAGATAGATAGATAGATAGATAGATAGATAGATAGATAGATGATAGATAGACAGACAGATAGATAGACAGATAGACAGATGATATATGGAGGGAAATTGTCTAGATTAATCTAAGACACAAGTCTGGCTGCTGCCTGTAAAAGACCCTCAGAAATACCATGAGTACTTGTGTACAAGGGGAAATTCATTAGATTACTTTAAAGTCCCAAGTTGTACCAGGTGTGGTGGTACGCACCTGCAGCTCCGGCTCTGGGGAGGTTGCAGAAGGAGAATACACTTTAGAATAAGTCTGTGGCTGCTGGAGTCAGTCAGTCCAAGCAAGCACATCACTCTCTTCTCAACCCCACATGGCTCACAATGCATTCACAGTGAAAACTCCCGCATGCTTCGCATGAAGGAGGCTCACACCGTAGGCTCCTCTTGCCCCTCTCCTTTAATGCAGCTCTCCCAGAAGCCCAGATGCCATCTCTCTGACTGCACAGGAACCTCGCCCACAGTCTGTCCTCAAGCCTCTTTATTGGAAGCTGAAGTGTGGCTAGACACAGCAACTCCTACCGTGAAAGGATACTGGCTCTCCATCCTCCTCTCCCCAACCACAGCCGCACATCCAATGCTCCTGACCTAGTTCCCCTACATTAGATCTACTTCCCAGAGGGTGGAGACATGAAGCAAGAAGAAAGACATAACAGGGTGGGGATATAAATCAGAGAAAGCCGTTTCTGCGTGCCTAATCTGTTGGGCAAGTTTGTGACCAGGAAAATAATCAGCGATTTAATAAGTCAGAATCCTATTATATTTTACAGCCTCCTCTGATTTTCTAGTGCTGGATATTGAACCCAGGACTTTGCACATGTTAGGTAAGTTCTCAATCACTGAGCATGTGCCCAGCCTTGGTCAATCCTTTTCTTGGAGTCTATAGATAATCATCTATATTAAATATAGACGTCTATAGATAACCATCTACGCCTCTCTAGGAATTGGTCTCTACCAACATATGGTGAAATATTCCCATCTGTATGGATACATTTAATGTTGGCATCACTGATACTTCCAGGCAGAAGCTTGGGCAGCTCTGGTATCACCTTGCATTGCTACGCTTTGTGCTTAAATCATGCAGGCTGACGTTCTTACATGCTAAGGTCCTCACCGCCGGTTCTTTTCTTCTCTGATAGTTCATCATCATTCAGCCAGCTTAACAGAACTCAAGTGCGAATGAGACCAGGGTCACCAAGGTAGGCAAGACACCTGCTGCACTGCATGGAGTTCTTAGCTGAGCAGCGGTGACAGAAGTAGAAGTGGCCTCTGGGAGCTGCAGCAGTTGAGCTTGCTGGCAGGTGAGAGTGAGTGGGGAGCCTTGGAAGAAGGTGCTAGAAAGGCAGGTAGAGTGAGGATTGGAGGACTGGAGGCTTACGCTGCTCTGAGACCCAGGATCGGACCAGACAAATGACAGCAATCTGACTGGCCTTTCAGACCCTGCTGGAGATGCTTCTTGTGCAAAGCCAACTGGGCCAGGGCCACTGCCCAAGGAAGAAAGAAACCATGTCACCTGCCCCTGTGTGCCTAGATCCCTGGGATGCTCCAGTCTGCCACTCCTGGCTTCCTGGGCAGACAGAGGCAGCAGGAAGGAGATTAGAGCCCAGTATGAGGGCTATTGCAGTAATTCAGGCAAAAGGAAAGAGGGAGTCTTGGTGGGGCAAGCTTACAAGTAGTTGAAGAGACAATGTCCAGGGCACAAGAGAGCCATCAGGAATAGAGGCAACTGAGTCTCTTTCTTCCCTGCCAAGAGGTGGGTGGGGACCAGGGACACAGCTCTAGGGGTAAATTGTTTACTATGCAAGCATGAGACTCCCAGAACCCACATAAAAAGCTGGGTGTGGCAGCACACACTTATAATCCCAGCACCGGAAGATGGAGACAGGGGGATCCTGGGAACTGACTGGCTGGTCAGTCAGCCCAGCAAATCAGTGAACTCCAAGTCTACTGAGAGGATCTGTCTCAAATAATAGTGTGGAGAATAATAGAAGAGGATGCCTGATGTCAACTTCTGGCTTTCACGAGCATAGGAATGGGCATGCATACAGCATATAACACACACAAGCATACACACACACACACACACACA
>PVIU01011989.1:0-62176 GCA_004026605.1 Ondatra zibethicus | reverse complement strand
CTCAAACCCAGAGCATGCCACACTGCAGCTCCTCTTTCAGAACTGAGATGGGCTCAAACTCAGAGCATGCCACACTGCAGCTCCTCTTTCAGAACTAGGATGGGCTCAAACCCAGAGCATGCCACACTGCAGCTCCTCTTTCAGAACTAGGATGGGCTCAAACCCAGAGCATGCTACACTGCAGCTCCTCTTTCAGAACTAGGATGGGCTCAAACCCAGAGCATGCCACACTGCAGCTCCTCTTTCAGAACTGAGATGGGCTCAAACCCAGAGCATGCCACACTGCAGCTCCTCTCTCAGAACTGAGATGGGCTCAAACCCAGAGCATGCCACACTGCAGCTCCTCTCTCAGAACTAGGATGGGCTCAAGGGAGGCAGTCACCCAGTCTGTGTCTCCTGGGCGCCGACCATGGCTTGTATTCCAAACGCAGCTGAGTTGCAGTACGATGGTGAATGGAGGTGACATCCCTTCCTTTGGCTGATTTTCTGTGCTGCCTTCATTTTTCCAGGGGTGGGATGAAGTCGTCTTGGGTTTTGCAATTTATGTGAAACAATTTTAGAGCAGAAAAGGAATGGGTTTCTATGTGAGCATGAAGACAGTGTGGCTAATGAAGGGGACACTGTGAGAGCTAATGTTATGTCCAACCTAACTGTGCTATTCCACGCTGAAGCCTTTTTCAAATGCATGTGGGGGTGTGTCTACGACAGTGTGTCTGAAGGAAGTCCACGTTTGCATCAGTAGATTACTGCCGGGCAGCCATTTCCACCAAAACGGAAACAAACTCGGGAAGCTGATGAAATTTATAAGGCCCAGGAAGCTGGAAAAATTTACAAGACACTTACAACTCAGTTTAGAAGACTTCAAAGACCCTTTCTCAATGTTATACCACTGAGCAATTGCCAGAGGAAAGGATACTCTATGGTGGAGTTGCCTGCAATCTGAGCAGGAAACTGCAGGAATGTGGGGTTTTTTTGTTTTGTTTTTTGGGTGTTTTTTTTTGGTAAAAACAGGTGCCTCTGAATCACCTATGCTCCAGCAAGCAATCCTTCAGCCAGGCTTCTGTTAATAACCCCAATAAACTGGGCGGCTGGCAAACCTAAACTTTTGTGTGTTTCTTTGTTTCTTTGATTTGCTGTTGATGCCCTAAGTGGAATAAACAGACACTTTCTTCCTTATTCACATCTCCCAGGAAGTGTCATATAACACAGAGAAAACCCAGCAGGGCCTGAATGGACCACAGAAGGGCTGGAGAGGAAGAGTGGTATGATCCTTCCAGTGGGTAATAAGACGTGGGACTGGGGCTTATTTGTCTAAGGCTAGAGCATCATTGCGGGTAATCCCGGGATGGTATCTTCCTCTATGTGGTATGAGCTAGTATGTCTCCTTAACGAATGAGCCCACCACCTGAGCATGGAAGTGCTCCCCTAATGACTGATGGGCTAGAGACTAGACTGCAATCCCGCAATGGAGTACAGAAGGGCAGCATTGGAAGCAGGATGCAACAGCCATTGGAGCACCTTTGCTGGGGTCAATAAGGTATGGAACTGATGTGTTTTCTCTCAGAGTCATTTTTTCCCATGTAAGGAAGTAATTGCAAAGGACTGGTGGGCACCAATCTGTGCATCTGCATCTGATCTGGGGGGAAAGTAAAGGGAAGGAAGGATGAGGTGAAGGCTTTGCTTTGTTTCTTTCAGGGAGTGGTGGAGAGGAGAAATTTGATCTCTTCCCAAAACGGCTCCCAGAATTCCAAAACTCTAATATACTCTGATAATCTCAGAATACTCTACATGTGAACAGCTTGAATTGGAAAATTAAGCTATGGGACCTGGGAACAGACGATGATAAGACTGAATGCTGTGTAAACAGGGAAACTAAAGATGTAACTAAAACCCCATTCCATGTTTCCTTATGACAAAGGCTGCAGAATTGGAGGCATTACGGGAATTGCATTAGTGGGCCATATGAGTAATGAAACTACTTGCATTATCAGCCATGAAAGAGGTGGTTTTGATGCCCAGTTCACTGGTCCAGATAGCACTGTGTTCACGAGCCACATATGAGATTAATATAGCAGGAATCTTGGGCTATTATATGGCTATGACTTTTACAAAGTAGAAGAGACTCAAGGAGATCTAATTTGGAATGGCATGTAAATCGAGTTTTAAGGTGAAAGAAAATAGATTCCAGTGCTAGGGAGGCAAAGACAAGCAAATCCCTGAGATTTACTGCCCTCCATAGCAAGTTCCAACCCACTCCTAGTCATCAAGGTGAATTTGCATAAAACTGTGGAGGCAGAAGCATCACAATGCAATGGTGGCACTGAACCTTCCAAGGCACAGGAAGCAGCCATAGTCATATAGATATGTTTCTGAATGTACAAAGGTTTCTTTTATGGTGATAAGAATACAACTTCCATGTGTTTTGTCTGAAGGGCATAGACCTTTAGAAAATGCATATAGCTATGAGGATATTTTGTGTTGTATATACATCTTAATAGGCAAGATGAGAAATACCATATTTCAAAAAAAATGTCTGATTGTCCCAGTTGAGGGAATATTCAGACATAGTCCTTGGATATCCAAGCAAGCTGGAAACAGGAGTGCTCACTGCTTCCTGCAGTTTAAGAAGAATTTTGGCTGCCAGAACTCCAGATAGGCCACCCACCCATGGATCTACCCCCACTCTTTTGGCATACCCTCTGACACTATCCCCAATACCTTCTCCTCTCCTCATCTCCATATACCAGCCCCCAACTCAGGCAGAGACTCCCGGCTTGACCAGAGCTTACCCTGTAAACCAGAAGTTTAGCCCCAACGCAGGTGGAGACTTTCTGCTCAGCCACAGGTCATACCCGCCAAAAGATCAGAGAGGAAACAGAAACCAAAAACACCACCCAACAAAGACAAACTCGGAAATTAGCACCTAGACCTATAATCACCCAAAATCTGGATAGATGCCTAGATACCAGCATAAGAACACACTCAGCGACAACCAAGGCAATATGTCCCTAGAGCCCAGCTACCCTATTATATCACATCTGAGTGTCCCAACACAGCTGAAGCACAGAAAAGGACACTATAATGGCAACGGGTTTTTTTTTGAGACAGGGTTTCTCTGTGTAGCCTTGGCTGCCCCGGAACTTGCCTGCAGATCAGTCCAGCATAGCATGGTGACTCTAAGGATACAGTAGTGAAACACACACATTGGTAGTAACAGACCACTCTCTAGTTGGGCTTGAGACCTATCTGCTTAGCAAGAGGGAAGCCATAGCTGGCCTCAGAAACTGAGATAACTACTTAGTGGTAGTGAAGTCATGGTTATTGGAGGAGAATCTACCACCACTAATTTACTAAACAAGCATCATCCCCAACAACAATCTGCAAACATCTCTCCTTATATCCACAGATAAGTGCAATTCTCACTACTTATCTTCTTTTCAACAGAGAGCACTACAGAAAACCACAGCCTGTCAAAACGCAGAATTTTGGAGCCCAGTTTTTACTTCATCTTTTTAAGATTTTATCTTCTGTCCTCTCTTTTGTTCTGCTTCCGTAGATCCTTTATTTCTTATCAAAATTTTCATTCAATAATTTCTACAGGCTTACGTGTATAACAGAGGGAGAGGCATGGGGGAGAATGACTAAAACCTTATGGTGGGTTATTTTTCCACACAGTGAAATATGGACTATAATATTAATGTAAGTTTTCATCATTTCAACTTCCTCAGAAATAAAATATTTCCCCGAAATAAAGCAAAAGCTTCTTTTATATATAATACTATTTTTGAACACTCACTCTTTATTATTATTTTTATTGGGTTTTTAATATTATTTTCTTTTGGATTTCTTCCTATTTGGTCAGATTGCATCAATTAAAATATTTTCACAACAAAAAAAGGAAAAAAGAAAAACACATTGAAACAAAGTTTATGGAAATGATGAATATTCTTAAAGAAGAAAAAATCCCTTAAAGAAATCAAGGAAAAGGCAAACAAAAATTAGAGGAAATGAATAAATCCCTTTAAAAGAGCCAAAAAAAAAAAAAAAACCAAACAGTTGAATGAAACAAATAAGACTCTTCAGATCTCAAAATGGAAATAGAAGCAATAAAGAAAACACAAACTGAGGGAATTCTGGAAATAAAAAATCTATGTAAGTAACTACAGAGGCAAGCTTCACCAATAGAACACAAGAGGTGGAAGAAAGAATCTCAGACATTAAAGATATGATAGAAGAAATATGCACATTAGTCAAAGAAAATGTTAAATCTGAAAAATTCCTGGTGCAAACCATCCAGGAAATCTGGGATGCCAAGAAAAGACCAAGTCTAAGAACAACAGGAATAGAAGGACAAAAATCCCAGCTCAAAAACTTAGGAAATATTTTCCAAAAAATATCATAGAAGAAAATTTTCCTAACTTAAAAAAGAAGATGCTTATAAAGGTACAAGAATCATAAAGAACACCAAATAGACCAGAAAATAAAGTTCCCTTCCCACATATTAACTAAAACACTAAGCGTACAGAACAAAGAAAGAATATTAAAAGCTGCAAGGGGGAAAGAGTGAGTAATATATAAAGATCTATTAGAATTACACCAAACTTCCCAATGGAGACCCTAAAAGCCAGGCAGACCTAGACAGACATCCTCTAGACCCTAAGAGACCACAAGGGCCGACCCAAACTATCCATCTTTCAATCACCACAGATGGAGAAAACAAGATATTCCATGACAAAGTCAAATTTAAACAACATCTATCTACCTACTGTCCTGCAGAAGGTACTGGAAGGAAAACTCCAACCAAGGAGATTAACTACACCCATGAAAACACAGGAAATAATCTCACACCAGAAAAAAACAAAAGGAGGGAAGCACACACACTAACACACATGTATGCACTCATACATGCATGTACATACCACCACCACCATTACTAACAACAAAATAACAAAAATTAACAATCATTGGTCATTAATATCTCTCAATATCAATTGTCTCAATTCCTCAATGAAAAGTCACAGACTGACAGATGGATATAAAACAGAACCCATCTTTCTGTTGCATACAGGAAACACACCTCAACATCAAAGATAGACATTATCTCAGATTAGGGGCTTGGAAGAAGATCCCTCAAGCAAATATATCTATTCTAACATCTAACAAAATAGACTTCAAACTAACTTAATCAAAATAGATGGGAAAGGACACTATAGACTCATCAAAGGAAAAATCCAACAAGGTGACATTTCAGTTCTTAACATCTATTCCACAAATGCAAGGGCACCCACATTTGTGTAAAAAAAAGAAGGAAGAGGAGGAGGAGGGAAGGAAGGAAGGAAGGAAGGAAGGAAGGAAGGAAGGAAGGCAAAACAAAAAAATTACTAACGCTTATATCACACATTGATAGTAGGAGACTTCAATACTCCACTCTTACCAACTGAAAGCCATCCAGACGAAAACTAAAACAGAGAATACTGGAGCTAACAGATATTATAAATCAAATGGACCTAACAGATATCTATAGAACATTTCACCCAAACACAAAAGAATATACCTTCTTATCAGAACTTCACACAACCGTCTACAAAATTGACACCGTACTTAGCCACAAAACAAGTCTCACCAGATAAAAGAAAATTGAAATAATTCCCAGCATCCTATCAGACAACCAATGGATTAGAGATGGTTTTCAACAACAACAGAAAGCCTGCAAATTCATGGAAACTAAGCTACTATGCTGAATGAAAACTCAGTCAAATCAGTAATAAAGAAAGAAATTAAAGATTTTCTAGAATTTAATGAAAATGAATACACAATATACCCAAACTTATAGGACACATGAATGTGGTGCTAAAAGGAAAGTTTATAGCACTAAGTTCCTACATTAAAAACTTGGAGAGAGCTCATCCTAGCAACTTAATAGAACACCTGAAAGTTCTAGAATAAAAAGAAGTAAGTACACCCAAAAGTAGTAGACAGCAGGAAGTAATCAAACTGAGGGCTGAAATCACAAAAATAGAAACAATGAGAAAAATACAAAGTATCAATGAAACAAAGAAAAGTTTCTTTGGGAAAATCAACAAAATAGACAAGCCCTTATCCAAACTTATAAAAGACACAAAGAGAATATTCAAACTAACAAAATCAGAAGGGAAAAGGAGCACATAACAACAGACACCAAAGTAATCCAAAAAGTCATATTTTAAAAACCTGTACTCCGTAAAAGAAGAAAATCAAAAAGATAATGGACAATTTTCTTGATTCATACCATTTACCAAAGTTAAATGTAAAAGTACAATGAAGTATTACTCAGCAGTTTAAAAAAAAAGATGTCATGAAATTTGCAGGCAAATGTTTGGAACAAGAAAAATTCATCCTGAGTGAAGTAACCCAGAGCCAGAAAGAAAAATATGCTATGTGCTCACTCGTAAGTGGATATTGGCTATAAAGGATAATAATGCTACAATCCACAGAACTAGAGAGGCTAGGAAACAAGGAGGGCTCTGGGGGGTCACATGAATCTCCCAAGGAAGGGGAAATAGAATAGATTTTGAGGGTAGACTGGTGGTGGGTGAGGATGGAATAGGAGGGATTAGATGGGGGGATGAAGGGCATGATTACTGGACTAAGGGGACTTATAGGATGATGTGGAAACCTGGTGCAGTGGAAACTCCCTGGAATGCAGGAGAGTGACCCTAGAGAGGACTCCTAGTGATGGAGGATACGGACCCTGAACCACCCATCTTCGACCTACAATCTATCCTGCCTGTGAGATGCAATGGGGCAATGGTGGTAGTGGCCAGCCGATGACTGGTCTAATTTGGAGCCCACACCATGAGAGGGAGCCCACACCTGACACTACCTGGATGGCCACGAACCAGGGGAGGCTGGATAAACTAGAAGCCTAGGATAGAATCAAACATGATTGGCTAAATTTTTTTTAAAACTCAATGAAATGATTCCTAATGATGTTCTTCTATAGTCATAGGTCAGTGCCTAGCCCAGTTGTCATCAAAGAGACTGACTCCGGGTAATTGATAGGAACTAATGCAAAGACCCATAACCAAACATTAGGTGGAGAGACAGCCAGGGCTGGAGTCTCCATATGGTCCCTCCCCTCAGAGAACCCTGTAGAAAATGTGAAGCAGTAGGGCTCATGGGGGCTTACAGAGTCTGAAGAGGCAATTGAAGAGCCTGCATGGGTCTGTGCTAGGCCCTCTGCATATATGTTATGTTCTTTGCTTGGTGTTTTAGGGGGACTCCTGATAATGGGAGTGGGAGTGTCCTGACTCTTTTGTGTGCTCCTGGGATCCTTTCCTTCTACTGGGTTGCCTTGCACAGGTTTGATGTGAGGGTTTGTGCCTGGTCTTATTGTATTATGTTGTGCTGTGTTTGGTTGATCTTCCTGGGAGGCCTACTCTTTCCTGGGGAGGGGTGTGTGTGTGTTTGTGTGTGTGTGTGTGTGTGTGTGTGTGTGTGTGTGTTTGTATCGGAGGGAGGGGGGCTAGGAGTGGAGCAATGGAAAGCTGCTTTCAGGGTGTATTGTATGAGAGAAGAATAATTAAACTTTAAAAACGACACATAATGTAAAATTTTAAAAAGGATGATTCAATTGCATGATAGATTTTTAATATAACAAAGATTCTCCATTGAACTTTAATAGGTCTGCAAACAAAATTATAAAAGAAGGTATTCTAGGGCTAAGCACTTGCTGCGACATCATGAGGACTAAAGTTCACGTCCCAGAACCCATGGCCTACAAATTCTCTAGTTTGTAGAGACTCTAGTTCTGGGGTATTCAACAACCTCATCTGCCTTCTACGTGGCCACAGGTGCAAATATCCACACAGGTACACACATGTGTACATGCATAAACAAATTAAACATATTTTTGAAAGAAAGAAAAGACATTCCAGTATTGTATCAAAAAGCAAATTTGTTATGTTCTTAAGTCTACCATTTGTGATGTTTGTCATTTTGTTAAAATTGCAGTTTGTCAGGATACAATCTACAGCCATGGAGAAGCTAAGTAATAAGAGCCCTGAGAGGGATGCATGGATTGCCCTGGAAGGGGAAATAGATGAGATCTCCTGGGTAGATTGGGGGCAGGGGACAGGCAGAAGGGAGTAGATGGGCCATGTGAACACAAGGCATTGGAACGGTTGAGCTGGGGGTGTGACAGAGAGGGAGAGCAAAGAAAGAAAGCTATCTTGATAAAGGGAGCCATTATAGGATTAGGTAGAAACCTGGTGCTAGGGAAATTCCCAGGAATCCACAAGAATGACCCCAGTTAAGACCAGTAGTAAGAGTGGAGCAGATGCCTGAACTGGCCTTCTCCTGTAATCAGATTAGTAACTACACTAATTGTCATCATAAAACTTTGATACAGAAACTGATAGAAGCAGATGCAGAGATCCACAGTCAAGCACTGGACTGAGCTCCAGGAGTCCAGTCAAGGAGACGGAGGAGAAATTATTTTAGCAAGGGGGTGGGGGTTAAGATCATGACAGAGAAACCCACAGAGAGAGCTGACCCAAACTCCTGAGAGATCATGGACTCTAGACCAACAACTTAGAAAGCCTTCATGGGACCAACCTAGGCCTTCTACTTGTGGGTGAGAGTTGTGTGGCTTGGTCTGTTTGTGGGGCTCCTAGCAGCGGAACCAGGCTCTGTCCCTGGTGCATGAGCTAGCTTTTTGGAACCCATTCTTTATGGTGGGATGCCTTGCTCAGTCTTGATGCAGGAGGAGGAGCTTGGTCTTGCCTCAACTTGATACACTAGGCTTTGTTGACTTCCCATGGGAGGCCTTACTGGTTTTTTGAGGAATGGATGGAAAGGGGGCTAGAAAGGAGGTGGGGGAGGGAACAGGAGGAGAGGAGGGAAGGGAAATTGTGGGTGGTATGTAAAATGAATAAAAGGTCTAAAATTTAAAAAAAAATTGTAGTTTGTGGCATAGTTTTCTTTATTATTATAAAATACTGACTTTTACATTGATCTTTATGTTTGTCATTTTATAGTCTTTTCTTTTTTGTTGTTGTTGTTGTTCAAGACAGGGTTTCTCTGTGTAACAGCCCTAGCTGTCCTAGAGCCTTCTCTGTAGACCAGGCTGGCCATGAACTCACAGGGATCTGCCTGCCTCTGTCTTCTGAGTGTTGGGATTAAATGTGTGCATCAGCATCACGTGATTTATAGTCTTTTCTTGATGAGTGACTCCAATCTAAGAAAGCTTCAGCCTCTACTGTACCCTCATTGGCCTCTGTTCTCAATCCGTCTCTCTATAGATAGGAAATGGAACATTTCTGCATCATATATATCATTCAGCAATAAAAAGGAAGGGACTACTCTCACTTGAACATTCACATACATATGAATGTTGAACAGATGGAGAAAAACAAATACTGTTTGATTCCACTTACATGTTGGATCTGAAAAAAAAAATAAAGAAAGCAAAGCTAAAGCAGAGAGTGATGGAGGACAGGAAATGGGGAGGGAGACATTGGTGCACCGATAAGATGAGCAAATAAAGGTGAATTAGTGGACATCAAGGGACAATTCATCAGACTAGTTCTTTTATTTAAAGATATAGTGATGAAGTAGTCGTCAAATACCTATTAACACACCACAGACACACAGAGTCATAGAGGCGACAGAGTTATGCATTGAGGTAGGCTGCCAGATGCCCCAGTGTCAGGGTCACAGCATTTGCGGGCCATTGCTACTGGATTGTGAACCCTAATCCTCATGATATTTCAGTGTAATTATAAACCATATTAACTCATGATGTGTTTTAAAATGTAAACATGACTGATTATACTGTGTTTAATACATAGCAAATTAATAGAGTAAAGATCTATTTTTTTCTAGAGTATTAATTATCTCTGGCATATGTTAAATCCTCGTTAGATTTTAGTTGACTGAATGAAATACAGCCTCCACTGTGCCGACTTCTCTCCTTTAGCACTAAGGTACCTCTTGATGGCTCTGCTCTCCTTCTCGCCAAAGCAATGGAACTGAATTGAAATAAAGGGTTTTTATTTGAGCACTAAAATCATAAGTTTTTTCAATATTGTTCACAGTAAAACTTGTCTAATCACAATTGCAAGATGTCGCCTCCAGGAAACCCTCCAGATGTCTCCTGGCACAACACCCTCAACTGACAGAGGACTGGATTCTCGCTGAGGGAGGAGGGAGAAAGGCTGGGGTCTCCCAGAGGGGGCTGGTAAGCTCTCGGGAGCTAGTCTGTTCTCACCATTTGCCTTTCCTCACTGCAATCCTCTCCTGGACGTGACCCTCGCAACTTTTTTAAAACAATATCTGGTCTGGCAAACATGCTCATCATTATGGTAATTACAGAGGAAACCAAACAAATCATCCCCTTATTTGGCATACCTTAAACAAAGATAGCGTCATCGCTTTGCCAGAACACCCATTAGATCATGCGACTCCAACCAACTTCTCAGACCAAGTTGGCAAAGTCAAATATTCACTTACTCTCCCATCCAACCCTTTTACTCCTACCCTGTTTACGGGCTTGGTGGTGCAATGGCTCCAACAATTTAATGGGAAGACTAAATGGAGGGTGACCTAGCTTTCTTTTGCCTTTAGGATTATAAATGTCCAAAGTTAAACATCTCCCTGACTTTGCTCCAGTACTCCCCAGCGCTTCCAAATTGATCCTCCCATGACAGGTGATTCAAATGGCAACTTCAAATTTCTCTGTTCAAAATTATAAGGTCATGTACCTTCTAGAAGGCTCTGGAGGATGGGGGTTCAGGTGGGGGAGAGACTCTTTCAGGGTCATTGCAAAACAGAGACAGAGACCACAGCTAATTTATTCTGTAGTGTACCCATCTGTGAGTGCTCCCTGCCTGGTTCCTCCTGGCCATTGTATCTCTGGACCAGTTCATATTCCCTGACCTCCGCTCCCTAATGGAGACCATTCATGAAGCCCCAGAGTCCTGAGACTGCCCAGCCTGGTATGCAACCCAGCTTCCAGGTTTACACAGACCCAATTAGCTGCAGAAAGACTCATGTCCACTGATGCACAGGAGAGCAACACTGTCTTTTCTCAAGGCTCCTTTTCTACTCCTGAGCACGGAGAAGCAGGACAGCTGAGTAGGGCTGAAGCCGCAGCTCGGTCCCTGAAGCCCGTAAAGGACCTATCAGGTCAAGATCTAGCGCCTTTATATTAGAGCTGCAGGGAGCCTGTGTGGGTTCAGTCCTTGCTAGAAAATTATACAGGTCCTCACAGTTCCACCTGTTGATAGGAAATCTCTCTGCCCAGTCGTGGTCGGCAGTTGTAACTGAAAGACTTCCCGACATCCTTCCCGTGGTCCCTGGACCATGCGTTGTGGGGACACATCTCCTGCCATTTGCTCTGTTATGAGCACACTATTCCATAAAGCTCACTGGAGCCCACACTGGGTGATTAAAGACAGGAATGGGAATCAGTTTCAAGGCTCCCCTCACCCCAGAGCCATGGCATCTTCAGCTGGAAGGTCATCCGTACTGAACGTCAATGTTAAGCTCTTTCACAAGTGGTGAGGCTTTGTCTGGGAAAATCCCAAGCAGTATGAGAAGGAAGAGGTGAGTGGAGTCTGTTTTGCCATGGGTCCTGTGGTTTTCTCTATATCTGCCTTTGATTTACTCAGTGATTCAAAAGATACCTTAAGCCTCGCTGCTGTGGGTCCATTCTGTCTTCCTCTCTCTCACCTGCCAGTACTAACTCACTTCCTCTGTCCTCAGCAGAAAACTGGAGGTTTTGCTGACAAACCATTAAAAGGTATAGGTTGCTGCATGCCATTTCAGTCAGCTATACCGCAACAAGGCTGTGAGAATGATGCTTGAAACTATCTTTGAATTGTAGCTAGCCATTCCAAGAAAAATACGCGTATGCAAAATAAATGCCGGCGGGGTAGATTTTATCCAATAACTACTGCTGAGAATTAACGGCTCTGAATGAAATCACCAAACACCAGGGCTAAGAAAGTGCGTGCACAGCAGATCAATCCTTTCTTTGTGTCTCGGTTGACACACAACAGTGGCACGTATTTGCAGCTCAGCACGCCATTTGGAGACCTGTATTCACTACAAAATGGTCTCATCAGGATAATTAGTTGTCTGTCATTTCCTTCACATCTTATTTTTTTTATGAGAACATTAGAAATCCTCTCTGCTGGCTATTTTGAAATCCCAAGTCCATGATAATTATTTTTAACTGTTTGTCACCATACGATGTAATCTTGGCTATGGGATAGTTGTAGGGCCTGCGTCAGAACTCCGCTAGAGAATCTTAGTCTTTCTTCTGTAGAATTTAGAACTTAACAGGACAGAGTCTGAGGAAGTGCCCAATGCAAAGCCTCTCAGCAGATGAACTTACCCACAGACAGCATCTGGAAGTAGCTGGGCTAGAAGTAAGTGAGAGGAACTGGGGAGTGGAATGGGCCACTGAGCTCATGCAGGAACAAATGTCTGGAGCTCAGAGAAGTGCTGGCTGTGGGATTTTCTAGAGCACTTTCTTGTCAGGAGTTGGAGAGAACTGCCAAGTGCTGAAGCTAGTGAGGGCCATAGAGAGCTCCTGCACACTGTCATCAGTACCACTCCTACTGAGGCTAGCGGGGACCATGGGGGATTTCTGCACATGGTCATCAGTACCACTCCTACTGAGGCTAGCGGGGACCATGGGGGGTTTCTGCACATGGTCATCAGTACCACTCCTACTGAGGCTGGCGAGGGTCATAGAGAGCTCCTGCGCACTGTCATCAGTACCACTCCTACTGAGGCTAGCGGGGACCATGGGGGGTTTCTGCACATGGTCATCAGTACCACTCCTACTGAGGCTAGCGAGTGTCATAGAGAGCTCCTGCGCACTGTCATCAGTACCACTCCTACTGAGGCTAGCGGGGACCATGGGGGGTTTCTGCACACTGTCATCAGTACCACTCCTACTGAGGCTGGAAGCAAAAAAGAGAGAACCCTGACACAGTGACAACATCCTCAAAGATGTATCCCAAAGAAAGCTTCATACTGGTACCTTCTGGAGCAGGGAGTGCCTCCCACAGGTCACGTTACTCAAGTGGAAAGCCCACTGTTGTCCATTAACAGAGAACACAAGACCGTGGTGAGTACACAGAGGACTGGACACACCTGAGAAACCACAAATGGAGCTGCAGGAATGGAAGATGACTGCACGGCACATCGGTTATCTTGATGTAGCTCAGCCGAGGGCCCTTCATGTTAAGCAGGAGAAACAAGCACAAGAGTAGCTGTGTCATGTTGGGGGTAAGGGGTACAACAATGTCTCATTCAGAAACATGTGCAAATGAGATGGACAGTTTCAAAACATGAAAATAACTAGGACCGAGTCTCGGACAGTGGCCAGCTATGTGGGAGGGTCACTGCAAGGGCTTCACAGACACCACACAACTAGTCTTTGAACTATGCATAGGCTGCACCCTTTAGTTTAGTCTAATGACGGTTGTTACTGCGGCACTGGGGACAGAATCCATGGCTCTGTTGGTGCTACACAGGCCCTCTCCCACTGGTCCATACCCCTGCCAACACATCCTTCCCTGCAACATACCAAAACCAGGAAGGGGGATAATTGCTCCCCACCACAGGCACCTAGGATGTTAAGAAATTAGAAGCCTCTATGTCTCTAGTACTGGGTGTTCCATTTTCAAACAAGCTATGAAAAGAGAAAGAAATATTGGGTTTTAAAATGAAAATATCTGAGAGTGAGCAAGGAGGAGACTCATGACCCACCTTCACATCACAGATGCGGCTGCTCAAGCTGGAAAATGCCTGCTCCTCCACCTTCCAGGCAGCACTGGAAGCCTTGGGATGCAGTCCTTGCTGTGCAGAGTGAGTTACTCTAAGCTAAACCTGAATCTAGAGTAGATTTTCTGTTGTTCTTGGGATCAGACTTGGGACCCCAAATTTTAGCCCAGATCTTTTTTTATTTTCTGTTTCTATCTCTGTCTCTCTGTGTCTGCCTCTCTCTCACCTCCAGCCCCCCCCCCCTCTCTCTCTCTCCTCACAATCTCATTAAGTTGCCTAGGCTGGCCTTGAATTCACAATTCACTCTAGCCCAGACAGGCCTCAACCTTTTGGTCTTTCTATCTCTGATTTGAAGGATTCCAGTCCTACGCCAAAAAGACCCCCATGGATGCCTCAGGTGTTTCTTTGATTCCATCTTCTTCTAAAGACCACATGTTGCCCCATTATTCAAAATGGGTACAGCCATCCTTCCACGATGACATACTCAGTGCTCATAAACTCCAGGATAGCTGAATTTTTACAAACACAAAGCAACAAACCAGCTTCAATCATTTTATTGTCCATAAGCTGACCAGAGTAAAGTACTCAGCCTATGTGACCAGTGACGTCCTCGACACTTCCCCAACTGAAAGTCACATATCTTCCTGCTTGACCCAGACTTGGCCACTGCATCCAACATTCTCTCTGTCACCTACCTTCGTGTTGGAGAAGAAAAAGCCATGCAGTTGCTAAAGGTTGCTTTGTGGCTATAATTTAAATATCAATCCATAATGGAAAAATGATATTTGCTCCACCATTTAAAATGTTTCCAACAGGACAGGTTAGAAGGACCGGAGTACATTTGTAACCATGATGGGCCAAGCTGGGAGAAAATCAAATGTGAAAATGAATTGGTTTTTTATCTTGTTATAGGAAACAAACAAACAAACAAAAATCACAACTGAATTTGGGCTGCTAATTTTGTTGTTTTAGAAATTCAAAGATCACTATTTTGCTTTTATGAATCTAGGAAGGAGAAAATCCTTCTACCAGCTGCCGACAGCCACCCTTCCTTGGAGACATGAACCTGCCTAAAGTTGCGGCCATCAGTGAGAATGAGAAAAGCAGAGGAACTTGGGTGAAATGAACTTTGGGGAATTGTCGATTTGGGCTTAGTGGAAATAATGATTTGCTTCTAAGCATTTTATCCTCAGAACTGATAATGTTCTAGTTTTTGTCCCATACATTGAAATAGTGAAACTTTCAGACATAAAAATGATCATATTTGCTCTGCATTTCTTTCATTCTTAAAAGTAAATGAAATATCCCATCAAAGAACTTGTTCTTGCATAAATTATTGTCTCCCTGCTTTATTGATATATAATTGACATAGAAGAAATTGTATGTATTGATATATAATTTAATTAGTTGTGACATATGCATAAACTAGTGAATTCGTCACCCAAATTAAGGTGAATACCCATATGTACGGCCTGTAAAGCTGTTTGCAGGAATGTGGCCTGAAATGTCGCATTTTGATGTCCATGGTTTTAACCACGGACA
Organism: Ondatra zibethicus; assembly: GCA_004026605.1. NCBI lineage: Eukaryota > Metazoa > Chordata > Mammalia > Rodentia > Cricetidae > Ondatra > Ondatra zibethicus. The sequence goes on along the minus strand of PVIU01011989.1, from coordinate 46,855 downwards.
CTATGCTGTACAGCAGATCTCTAGGGTGTGTTCTCCTGGCATAATCCATTCTGTTCTCATTGGGTAATCTCACACTTCCACATCCGCACAGTCTGGGACTAACTGACTTCACTTAGGATAACTCTTCCGTATTCATCCATGCAGACCATAAGATACACTGAAGACTGAGTAATCTTGAATCATATACTGCATTTTCTTTGTCTGTTCGTTAGTCATTGAGCATTTAGTCTGTTCTACATCTTGACTATTGTGAATCATGCCATAGGATACATTATGTGCAGGCATCCTGTCAGGTTACAGTGTCAGTTATCTTGGCTATACGTCCAAAGTTTGATTTCTGGATCACATGATACTTTCTACTTTTTAATCTTTGAGGAATCCTGTGCTATTTTCAATAATAGACTTGCCACTTGCCACTTCTACCAATAGCCAAGGACAACAGTTTCCCCACATCCAATATTCAGCTGCTGTTTTTATTTACAACAGACATTTTAACAGGAGGCATGGGGGTGAGAGGTAACTGTAGTTGTGATTTGAATTTTCTTGTGATGTTGGGCACCTTTCATTGCATCTGTTGGCCATGTTTTAAAATGTATTTCATATTCAGAAAACTCAGTATCAATGACATGGAGATTGTCTCTCGTTCTCTTTCAGCAGGTTTTACGGTTTTAAGTCTTATGTTTCCAGTCTTTAATCCACTTTCAGTTGTTTTTTGTTCATGGTTAGAGAATATAGTCCAGTTCATTTCTACTTTGAATAAACCCCATTACTATACTCCATATAGTGGGCACAAAGCTAAACTCATATCCATAGTGACATGACCCAATATATCCCATGAGAAGAGCGGAGAATGGGTCATGATCCCCCATGTAACACTAGGAGCAGAAATCGGGATCAGCAGCCAGGCTTTCTGATGTCCCAGGAAAGCACACTTGGGAGCATCTGGTCTTGTCTTTTATAAACATCTCGGTGAGGGTCAGCAGTGTAAGCAGAATCCTACTGCCCTGGGAGCATGACTGTCCCACCGCCCCTACCCTGTCTTAGAGTAGCAGAGCTCCTCCAGTGCAGTCCCCAGGATGTGGCCCTTGTCCAGCATTTCCCACTGGCATCCATCATGTACTTAGAACCTGTCCTGTTCCTGCATCTATGAATGGCCATGCCCAGGGAATTACCTTCCTTCTGCTCATCAAACATTCCCTCACCTCTGACCGAGGTTAGAGCATTTCAATCTTTCTTTAACTTAACCATGGTTCCCTTTCTTAACATGTCCTGGGTCATTATGATAAGTAACCCATCTCTAGCCTGTGGCTCTATGGATAGTTATGGAAGTTCCAATAATCCTCATGTCGTGTTAATCCTGACTGAATATGCCATCTATCATTATGAATATGGCCTTCATTATGGTCAACATTATGCATGGAGGAGTAAACCCTCCGATTTTAGTTCACTTTGGCTCAACATGTAGGTAAACACAGCAAAGTCAGACTCAACTGTAGATTTTAGAAAATTGAACTAATTGTTGGTTCATTCAAAGGAGCACCTGAATTAAGCAGAGCAAAAGCCAGGGAATGGAAGCTTTGCGACTTTACAAACAAATCAGGGCCACAGTTGGCCATTCAGGGAAGTTTATGGGACTGAGAGTTGGAGCTTCTAAGAGTGCTGCCTAAAATCACAGAAACTGTTTCAGTTTTCAACTTTGTAATGACAAATCCATTGCTCCTGTTCCTTTGCCATCTGAGGACAAAGCAATCAAGGCCATGGGTGGCTTCTGAGAATTAGAATAAGAGCAGCCAACAGTAGGGACCAATGAATCCAGATGGCATTTTCTGCTCTGTCCCAGGTCACTTTGGGAAGTTTTGTCCCAGGCAGTTCTTCTACACAAGCCATACAGTGTGGGTTTTTCACCTCTGTCTTTTCTCTTTTAATCTGAGTCTCGTGGAGATATGGTTTGAAGGCCGAAAAATGACTAGTGAGCAATGTGCTTCTACAGTTGGCATTTGGAGAGCCCATTACCCTGACTTAGGACACCTGGGTCACAAGGTTGTCAGGATGGCCAGTTACATTTGAGTTTCAGATATGTAACACATAAGGTGAGTCTACCTGTGGCATAGTATGTTGCATTAGATATGCTTTTGCTGAGTATGTCTAATTTAACTGAATTTCAAATTTTATTAGATATCTGTTTCAGTTTGCTGATTCTGAAAGTCACTGTATCATCCACGGTTATAGGTAAGTTCACCAGAATACATTTCTGTTCATGTTTGGTTTGTTGTTTGAGAACCTCATCCATGCATATAATGTGTTTTGATTGAACTTCCCCACCCCCTTTAATATCTCTTCTATTACTAACACTGACTTCCTATGCTAACTCCATGAGTTTTATTTTTGTAACATCTATCAAGCCTACTTAGTGCTGCCTGTATATGCACAAGTGTTGGCCTGTGTGCTGGATTGTGGGTACTCAATATTTTAATGGCTGTCCAATGCCCAAGGGAAGACTTTAGTTACTGGTAGTCCTGAAACCTGAGGGCCTTGGTGGTTTGGTGTCAACTGAGCTGAATAATGTCTTTTTCCAAATGTCTCTTTCATGCCACTCTTGAGCTGTACATAGTCACAACTCTCTTGAGAAGGTCCTATTGTTTAATTATTTTATTTTTATTTGTGTGTGTTGGGTGTGTAGGGGTGTGTGTGTGTGTGTTATACCACATGCATGCAATTACTCATGGAGGCCCGAAGAGGGCATCAGAAACCCTGGAACTAGAGTCAAAGGAAGAGCTGTGCTAACATGTCTATCATGGGTGCTGTGAGCAGGCGTCCCCTGCAGCAGCAAGTGCTGCTAACCACTGAGCCATCTCTCCAGCCCCGGGTGTTGTGCTTTGATGCTTCTCTGAGTCTCTGTTACTGTCTCTACAATATGGGCAGATATATCTAATTCTGTTTGGGGAATACCCCTTATACCCCTTACTCCCTATGTTTTAAAATCTGGGTGAGTATCACACATCTTTGAGTCCTTCTCTGACTCTTCAACGCATAACACATTAAGAAATCAAGACTCATCTCTCTCTCTCTCTCTCTCTCTCTCTCTCTCTCTCTCTCTCTCTCTCTCTCTTTGGTTTTTCAAGACAGGGTTTCTCTGTGGCTTTGGAGCCTGTCCTGGAACTAGCTCTGTAGACCAGGCTGGTCTCGAACTCACCTGCCTCTGCCTCCCAAGTGCTGGGATTAAAGGTATGCGCCACCACAGCCTGGCATCCCTCTCATCTCCTAACCATGAACAGAAATGTATTATCAGTGCTGAGTCAAGAGAACCAACTCACAGATCAAAGTTTTAAAAACACTAAATCTGAAATGTTAAAGTCAAGACACGCCCATTGGTAGTTGATGGGAAAGCCTGGGATTAATCCATGGAAATAAGTGGATCTCAAGACCCTGTAACTGGACATTGCCATCAACCCTTATAGGCTACAACAAGACAAACAGCCCTAGGCCAGAGTAGCCACTCTGCATTGCATTTTTTTTCTGGAGAGTAATGGCATCTCTTTTCATACATCTTGGCAGTTTTTCCCTTTGGTCCTGTACCCAACAGAACTCCAGGTGAAGGAATTGGCCACTTACATCACCTTAATTTGAAACACTAAACACAGGTTCTACTAAATCTAGAATAAAAGAACAAACTACAGCAGAAAGTCTAGAATCCATCTTCAGCTGTAGGAATTAACTTTGTTACTTTGTTAAAATCACTCTTTAAGTCTTCATATTTTCACTAATAACTTCATATAAACATCTCTCTTCCTCTCTCCTGACACTGACTTTTTATTAAAAAATTCAGAACTTCTGTGGGAAAATATGTAGCTCTACAGATATAAGATACATTTCCAAAGCAAGAGCTTTGGAAAAAGGGATATTAATAATGAGTTCTACCGCATTTATTCTGCAATTGAGTGCCTTGCTATGTTCTTCTCATAATAGTTTTCATTTATATGATGCTTTGGCCATTTTTAGTACATACACAAATTGATTAAAATCATTGCTTTAAAATTATGATTGCTGTCACCTTGCAAAATTATAAAAAGCATGTACCTATTCTTCAAAGAATAACCACATAAGGGATTCTCCTGTGGTGACATTGTGCCATTTTGAGGAAGCAATGTCACCACAGGAGAATCCCTTATGGGAGTGTCTCCAGCTATTTAGGGGTACAAATATTATCAGATGTTTTTTATATCATTGCTTGTTTTATATACTCCCTATGTGATTGGTAGAGGACAGTGCATTACAAGAGTGGCAACGTGTCTATTAGTTCCAGGGTCTATTAGCATCGGCTCAGGTCAGGGTTCTAGTTTGTTTCCCATTCTTAGTTTCTGTGGTCATTAATTTGTTTAACTTAACAGGATCTGAAATCACCTAGGAGATAAATCTTGAGGCACACTTGTGAGAAATTGAAATTGTCTGGTTTGGTACACACCTGTGAGGAATTATCTTGATGAGGTTCACTGAGGTAGGAAGACCCACTTTAATTGTAAGCAGCTTCCTTCTAAGTTCTGAAGTCATGAGCACATGACTGAATAAAAAGAAAGTGAGTTGAGAAATTCCAGTCCCATTGAAAACTGCACACACATTGGGCTGGAGAGATGGCTCAGTGGTTAAGAGCATTGCCTACTCTTCCAAAGGTCTTGAGTTCAATTTCCAGCAACCACATGGTGGCTCACAACCATCTGTAATGAGGTCTAGTGCCCTTTTCTGGCCTACAGGCATACATGTAGACAGAATATTGTATACAAAATAAATAAATATTTTTTAAAAACCTTCACACACACACACATAGACACACAGGTACAACTGGGAAATGTGGCCAATCCACTGGAAACAGAAATAAATGGATAGGAACTTCCCCTTATGACGACCATGTGTGGAGTTAATAGCTATGTATCAACTGTTTCAAATATGTGCAAAAAAAAAAAAACTAAAGGAGACTATTAACAAACTCATAATGGAAATCAGGAGAATTGCATTGGAACTCTTGACCGTATGATTAAAGGGATATTCTGAAAGCACACAAAGTAAAATTCATGAGCTCAAAAGTTCAATAACAAAAACCCAACAGCATATTTGAGTGGTCACATGAACACACACACAGGAAATAAACAAACAGGGCTCTGTAGGAAAACCACAGATTCTCTTACCAGACAGACTACCATTCTGATCATTGTGCTGTTTTCCAGAACACATTTACATCATGATCTGCAGGACTAAGTGTAACTTCAGGTTCTCCCCAGTATTTTGCTGGAGTCTAAAGACAGAAGTACTATCAGATGCTCTCCATTCATTTAATCAGAGCCCTTCAGCGAGGTAAACAGGTCAAAATACTGCCTTCAAAATGCCGAAGAAGACAAGTCACTAAAATGGAAATGCATTGCTGCAGGTCAGGCAGAACAATGGCTATGAATTAGACTCTCACAGTCTCTGCTCTGGATTATTTCTTGCCTAGCTACTCAATTCCACCAATCATAGGGCAGATGCAAATCAGGACTACTAAGAGATTATCACCTCACTGTGATCAGAACTCTTAGGAAGAAGACCAAGGGACTGGAAAACTGACTGGTCACTGAATCCTAGAATCTGTCTGTCAACTCTCATCCCAATGCAAGGATTGCAAATGCATGCCACCATGCCCAGTCTTATGTGAATGTTGAAGGTTCAAACTCATGTTCTCATGCCTGTGTGGCAGGCATACTGAACCACTACCACATTTGCTGGTTGTGATCTTAATAGACAGAATCCATCAGCGTTTAGAATAGATAGATCCCCAGCTAAACAGGAAGGGATAGATATATAAAAACCTACCACTGACATCAATCACACCTGCTTGTAGGACACTGAATTCTTTGTTTTAAAGGTTGGGTTCAAAGCAAGGGTTGCTATTCAGCATGACACAGAAAATCCTCCTGAGTGTGACAAGAAAGCAAATGATAATAAAGCACATACATATTATGGTGGCGAGAAATCTCTATTGCCTGGAGATTTTTCATAAAAGATACCCAAAGAATCAACTATAATCTTGGAACTAATAATAAGTGATGGTAATAAGATCTTAGGATTCAAAAGTCGGTGCTTTACAATGATCATTGTAAATAATAAAGCCTAAAATATCTGCAGAGTCTGAAAACATAACAAAAACTTACAAAAGAAGAAAATCAAAGTCTAGGGAGGACTTCTCCGTGTTAGATAGGAAGACTCACTGTTGAGATGCCACTTCTTCCCGTTTGGTCTATAGACTCAGGGCAGACCCTGCCAAAATCCAAAAAAAGTGAATACATACATGTACATTTGCATGTAAAAAAAGATTTCAAAGCTAATACTATAGAAAGGAAAATTCCTAGAGTAGCCACTATCATGTGAGGCACAAAGCGAAAAGCCTGATACTCCCACACTTTAACACCAAAATAACAGCAAGTAAAACAGGGTGGTATTGGGCAAAGGTGGACAAAAGATTAACAGAACCAAATAGAAAGTCTGAAGAGAACCTCCTTACCCCCAGACCAGGACAGGAGATCTTTAATAAAAGAGAAAAGAGCATCTTTTCAGCAGTTCTGGAAAAACTTGCCATTCTCTGATACAGCATAAATCTCAAAGTGTGCTTTATACCTTTAACAAATTCTTAAGAATACATTTAAAATTATGATAATTTTAGAATATAATGTAGGAAAAAATAGGTAACAATGTTTTGAAAGGAGTTTGACTAAACACAGGACCTAAAGCATGATGTATGAAAGAAAAAATGGATAAGCTTATCTAGATTAAAAGTAAAATTCTCAGCATTGATGTTGTCAAGACAAGAAAAAGAAATGCCGCACACTAAGGAGTGTCTCAAAAGATGGGTATGCAGGCACAACGCATACATCTCAACTCTTCTTTTTCCATAAAACTCAGCTTTAAGTTCTCTTTTTAAGAATATATTTTATTTATGCCTTGACAGTTTCACACAAGTACACAACAAATTGTCATCATATCCATCATTAAGCCCCTTTCTGCTGCCCCAAGACACCCCCAACACATCCCTCCTGCACCTTTATGTCCTCTCCTCCCTGCCTAATTCATTCAGTCCACTGAGTCTAATTACTTTTTCCCCCACTAGAGTGCCAGCTGACCTTCTGGCTTCATCTCGTACAGGTCTTATGTAGGTAACCTCAGCATCAGTTAGGTCATGAGTAATGCAATTTACTAAGCATTCGGCACACTTATTCTCCACCTTCTGACCGGTTATGAGTCTCTGCATTAACTACTGACCACAGAGCTCTTAAACCTTAATGGTAAGGAGACAACCCAATAAAAAGGGAAAATATATGACCAGGCATGTTAACCAAGAGAGTTTACTAACAGCAATTATGCTTATGAAAAAATGCCCAGTATCATATGTCATTAGAAAAATGCACTGGTAGACTGAGCTGTAAGTTAAGTTTATCATGAGGAAACTGTACTCACTAATTAGAATGACAAAATTGCCAACAGAGACTTTGCTGCTGGTGAAGCCACTCTAGAGGATGATATGATATGAAAGTTTCTCACAATCTGCCAACACAGCTTGGGGGGCAAGACAGTAATCTTGCTGGTGAGGAAAGAGTTCAGCATAAAGTATGAAGTATTTATTATGAAGTATATGATTCTGACTGCATCATATTTTGTAGAGGAAGTACCATGGGCTCAGTAAAGGATCCATGATTGTCCTGTGCAAGGAGGAGGTTGAATAAGCAGAGAACAGATTTTATTTTAAATGACACTGCTGTGCCAAATTCATGCTACCAAACACTGACCATAACTTTCAGTCCTTCGTAACAGAAAGACCAAGTGCTATGTAAATTGTGCGCTGTAGCTAAACATGGGGCACCAGCATTGGTGTACAGATTGAGGAAACCTCCTACATTAAAAGCGATGATTAATTTTATGTCAGTCTGCAAGAGGTACTGGCTGCCCAGGTGCTGGTGGAACTTTATTCTGTCTAGGTCCCTGGAAATATTTCTAGACCAAAACATCTGTATTGATAGACTAGATAATGCTGAATGACCTGCCTCATTTGCTCCACTGACGCCCTGAATAGTAGGAACAGAAAACACCTCCTGTGGCGCTCATGAGCTGGGCACTGGTGCTTACCCTGCCTTAGGGCTTGAATCTGCTGGATTCAAACCAGAGCACTTTACCTACATTTCTGTGTCTCCAGGACTTCAGCGGTATGTTTCAGCCTCCACAAACATGTGAGCTAATGTATCATCACAAATCCATCTCTCCCTCTATCTCTCTCATTCTCTCCTTCATTTCTCTCTTTCTTTTCTTCTATTTCTTTTCTTACACACACACACACATGCACACACACACGCACAAATGTTGTACTTTTCTGAGAATCCCTGACTAATTCATAAATGTAAACTATTGATAGAGAAACTGTCCATAGAGGAGGGAGGTTTCTTTGCAGGGGAACCCTGAGCTTTCTGCACAAATTATCTTTAAATATATAATGTACATATTTAACTCTAGAGAGAATCTTAGCATTTTCAAATATAGTAGCAATAAATAGCAACTGTAAGAAAAATTATGATGATGTTGATATCTACCACTTACAAAGCTTTTAATATAGAAAAATAACATTTAAATGTGAAAATGGACAAGACATATGTATTGTATAACTTAGAGCAATGGTCTAAGATAATATGGATGGCTTGCCATTAAGGTACATGGAAGTAATTCTTAAACTAAGACAGAAAATAATTTATGGATAAGCATAAGAACCCCATTTTGTTTTCCTCAGGTTTAACTGTAAGTTCATTTCTGCCTTAAGAAGTATTTCTAGTTGAGTTTGAGGCCAGCCTGGTCTACAGAGTGAGTTCCAGAACAGCCAGGACTACACAGAGAAACCCTGTCTCAAAAAAACAAAAATAAAACAAAAACCAGAAAGTAAGGACCAAGCTTAAACCTCTAAAAGCCTGTTCTTGAACCACGCTGAAAGAAGGGAGTGCCTAAGGAAGCTGTGCGCCTGCCCCTAGCTGCACTGCAGTTTGGCTGAGTTTTTTCTCCACTTAGAAATAGCTCTTGCTGGAAGTCCATCACCCAGAGGCCAGCTCTCCCAACAGCTGGACAACAGCAAAGATCCCCAACATTCAGATATTGTTTGCCTCTATGTTTTCTGTTACCACTATGTGTTTATTCTGGTCTGGACGTAAACTGATCCTGAATCCATCAGCAATAAATGGCCAAGGAGGAAATCCCAGGGCTTGTGAATGCTAGGCTTGTGCTCTGCTAGTGTGACCACTTACATAACTACTGACACAGGTGGCCTCAAAGTGGTTCTGTCACCTTTCAAGCCTTGTACTTTCCATGCAGAGAGAGTTTCCTTATAGAGTTTATTTAGTGGGTTATGAAAGGGAGGGGGAAAGGGGAGAGAGGAAGAGAGAGAACAGCAGCCACCTACTCAGAAGAGGGACTAGAAGGGAGAGAGTACAGGCTAGAGGAAGGAGAAGATCTCTTTCCCTTGGCAAAGGGGGGGAGTGGGAGGGGCTTGTCTCTTAAAGAGACAGAATACCAATGTGACAAGCCAGCAGCAGATCATAGCATTCAGGACAGGCATATACACACAATAAGAGACAATGGATGCCATTCCAGACTATTATACCCAGCAAAACTTTTAGTCAGATTCTGTAGGCTGCCATTTTGTCTTGTTGACCCTGTCCTTTGATTTACAGAAGCTTTTCAGTTTCAGGAGGTCCCAGTTAGTAATTGTTTCTTTCAGTGTCTGTGCTGCTGGGATTATATTTAGGAAGTGATCTCCTGTGCCTAAGCTTTCAAGGGTACTTCCCACTTTCTCTTCTATGAGGTTCATTGTGGTTGTTTTTATGTAGAGGTCTTTGCTACATTTGGACTTGAGTTTTGTGCATGGTGATAGATATGGATCTATTTTCATTCTTCCACATGTTGATATCCCAGTTATGCCAGCACCATTTGTTAAATATGCTTTCTTTTTTCCATTTTATATTTTTTTGCTTCTATGTAAAAAATCAGGTGTTTGTAGGTGTGTAATTTAATATCCGGGTCTTTGGTTCAGTTCCATTGGACTGTTTTTATGCCAATGCCAGGCTGTTTTCAGTAGTTCTGTAGTAGAGTTATAAGTCAGGGATTGTGATACCTCCAGAAGTTCCCTTTTGGACAGGATTGTTTTGGCTATCCTGGGTTTTTTGCTTTTCCATATGAAGTTGAGTACTGCTCTTGCAAGGACTGTGAAGAATTTTGCTGGAATTTTGATAGGCATTGCATTGAATCTGTAGATTTCTTCTGGTAAGATTGCCATTTTTACTATGTTAATTCTACCTACCCATGAGCATGGGAGATCTTTTCATTTTCTAGTTTCTTCTTCAATTTCTTTCTTCAAAGATTTACATTTTTGGCATACAGGTCTTCCATTTGTTTGGTCATAGTTATCTTCACATCAGATGTAAGACTGGTCTCTAAAATATACAATGAACTCAAGAAATTGGTCATCAAAACACAATCAAAAAACAATGGAGTACAGACCTAAACAGAAAACTCTCAACAGAAGAATCTAAAATGGCTGACAGACACTTAAGGATATGCTCAACATCCTTAGTCATCAGAGAAATGCAAATCAAAACAACTCTGAGATTCTATCTTACACCTATAAGAATGGCCAAGATCAAAACACTGATGATAACTTATGTTGGAGAAGATGTGGGGCAAAGGGAAAACTCCTGTGTTGCTGGTGGGAGTGCGAATTGGTACAGCCCCTTTGGATACCAGTATGGCGATTTCTCAGAAAATTAGGAAACAACCTTCCTCAAGACCCAGCAGTACCACTTTTGGGTATATATCCAAAGGATGATCAATCATACCACAGGACATGTGCTCAACTATGTTCATAGCAGCATTGTTTGTCATAGCCAGAACATGGAAACAACATAAATGCCCCTCAACTGAAGAATGGATAAGGAAAATGTGGTACATTTACACAATGGAGTACCACATAGCATAAAAAAATTAATGATATCTTGAAATTTGCAGGCAAATGGATGGATCTGGAAAACATCATATTGAATGAGGTAACCCAGACACAGAAAGACAATTATCATATGTACTCCCTTATAAGTGGCTTTTAGACATAAAGCAAAGAAAACCAGCCTACCTACAATTCACAATCCCAGAGAACCTAGACAACAATAAGGACCCTAAGAGAGACATACATGGATCTAATGTACATAGGAAGTAGAAAAAGACAAGATCTCCTGGGTAAATTGGGAGCATGGGAACCATGAGAGTGAACTGAAGTGGAGGGGAGAGAAAAAGAGGGGAGCAGAGAACAATGTATATCTCAATAAAATCAATTTAAAATAACTTTCAATCACCATATATGAAAAAAACAAGATATTCCATGAGAGAACAATACCTATCCACAAATCCAGCCCTATAGAAAGTACTAGAAGGAAAACTCCAAACCATGAAAGTCAACTACATTAACAAAAACACAGGCAATAGATGATCTCAGAACAGCACATCCCAAAGAAGAGAACACACATGCAATGCCAACAACAACAAACACAAAAATAACAGAAACTAGTAATCACTGGTCATTTATTTCAGTTAATATCAATGGACTCAATTTGTCTATAAAAAGACACAGGCTAACAGATTGGATACAAAAAGAGAATTCATTCTTCTGCTGTGTACAAGAATCCTCAAAGACAGACGTTATCTCAGAGTAAAGGACTGGAAAAAATTTTTCCAATCAAGTGGACCTAAGAAACAAGCTGGTGTAGCTATCCTAATATCTAATAAAATAAGCTTCAAAGTAAAATCTACCAGAAGAGATAAAGAAGGTCATTTCAAATTCATCACAGGAAAAATCCATCAAGAGGAAATCTCAATACTGAACATCTATGCTCCAAATACAAGAGCACCCATATTTGTAAAAGAACTATTACTAAAGCTTAAATCACACATTAAGCCACACACACTAATAATAGGAGACTCCAACAACCCTACTCTCACCACTGGACAGTACTACCATACAGAAACTTAACAGAGAAGTAAGGAACTAACAGATATGACTCAAATGGATGTAACAGACATCTACAGAACATTCCACCCAAACATAAAAGAATATACTTTCTTCTTAGCACCTTATGGAAACTTCTCAAAAACTGATCACATACTTGACAACAAAGAAAACTACAACAGATACAAAAATATTGGAATAACCCAGTGTATTTTATTGGATTGCCAAAACTTAAAGTTAGAATTCAATAGCAACACTAATTGCAGAAAGCACACAAACACATGGAAACTGAACAATGATCAACTGAATCACCATTGGGTCAAAGAAGAAGTAAAGAAAGAAACTAAAGACTTCCTAAAATTCAATGAAAATGACCACAAAACACACCCAAATTTATGGGACACAATGAAAACAGTGCTAAGAGGAAAGTTCATAGCACTTAATGCCTACATAAAGAATCTGGAAAATTCCTACACTAGTGAATTAGTAGAACAACTAAAAGCTCTAGAACAAAAAGAAGCAAACTCATCCAGAAGGAGTAGATGGCAGGAAATAATAAAATTGAAGGCTGAAATCAACAAAATAGAAACAAAGAAAAAACAATACAAAGAATCAATAAGACAAAGAGTTGGTTCTTCCAGAAAATCAACAAGATTGACAAACCTTTATCCAACCTAACCAAAAGACAGAGAGAGAATATCCAAATTAGCAAAATCAGAAATAAAAACGGGGACATAACAACAGACACTGAGGAAATCCAGAGAATCATCAGGTCCTACTTCAAGGAACTGTACTCCACAAAATTGAAAAATTTAAAGGAAGTGGACAATTTTCTGGGTAAGTACCACATACAAAAATTAAATAAAGACCAGATAAATAAACTAAATAGACTTATAACCTATAAGGAAATAGAAGCACTCATCAAAAGCCTCCCAATCAAAAAAGCCCAGGGCCAGATGGCTTCAGAGCAGAATTCCACCAGAATTTCAAAGAAGAGCTAGTACCAATACTTCTCAAATTGTTCCACACAATAGAAACAGAAGGAACACTGCCAAACTCTTTTTACAAGGCTATAGTTACCCTGATACCTAAACCACACAAAGATGCAACTAAGAAAGCAAATTACAGACCAGTCTCCCTCATGAACATTGATGCAAAAATACTCAATAAAATACTCACAAACTGAATCCAAGAATACATCAGAAACATCATCCACCATGATCAAGTCAGCTTTATTCCAGAGATGGAGCAGAGATGCAGAAATAGTTCAATACATGAAAATCCATCAATGTAATCCACCATATAAACAAACTGAAAGAAAAAAACACACGATCCTCTCATTAGATGCTGTACAGGCCTTCAACAAAATCCAACACACCTTCATGATAAAGGTCTTGGAAAGATCAGGGATACAAAGAACATTCCTGAACATAATAAAAACAATATACAGCAACCCAACAGCAAACATCAACTAAATGGAGAGAAACTCAAAGCAATTTCATTAAAATCAGGAACAAGACAAGGCATTCCACTCTCTCCATGTCTATTCAACATAGTACTCAAAGTCCTAGCTAAAGCAATAAGATCACAAAAGGAGATCAAAGGGATGCTAATTAGAAAGGAAGAAGTCAAACTTTTGCTATTTGCTGATGATAAGATAGTATAAATAAGTGACCCCAAAAGTTCTACCAGGGATCTCCTACAAATGATAAACTCTTTCAGTAATGTGTCAGGATACAAGATTAACTCAAAAAATATCAGTAGCCCTCCTATATACAGATGATAAAGGTACTGAGAAAGAAATCATAGAAACATTGCCTTTTACAATAGCCATAAACAACATAACATATCTTGGGGTAACTCCAAAAACCAAGTGAAAGACCTGTATGACAATAACTTTAAGTCTTTGAAGAACAAAATTGAAGAAGAGATCAAAAAATGGAAAGATCTCCCACGCTCATGGATAAATAGGATGAACATAATAAAAATGGTAGTCTTAACAAAAGCAAATCTATAGATTCAACACAACACACAATGTAAGTAGCAAAATCCCAGTACATTCTTCATAGACCTCAAAAAATAATTCTAAAGGATGGAATAAGAAATGCAGTGGCGAGGGCTGAAGAGATGGCTCAGTAATTAAGAGCACTGGTTCTCACAACTGTCTATAACTTCAGTTCCAGGCAATTCAATACCCTCACACCAATGCCCATAAAATAAAATTTAATAAAAGAAATATAGTAGGAAAAATAACTGCTAGGCTTGCATAGTTCTCATCCCAGAAATGGGGACACTGCTGCAAGTTATTGTGGCTGACTACTACACGATTCTTTCTTTAGCAATTACTTTTCTGTTCTTGCGCGAAAATACCACAACCAAAAGCAACCTAAGTAGAAGGATTATTATGACTCACATTTCCAGAAGGAGAGAGTCCATCCTATCTTGTTTATTATGGCTCACAGTTCCAGAGGGAGAGAGTCCATCCTATCTCGTTTATTGTGCCTCACAGTTCCAGAGGGAGAGAGTCCATCTTCTCTGGGAAGCATGGTAGCAGACAGCTGGAACGGAAAGGTGAGAGATCACCTTGAGCACACAATGTAAGTAGAAAGTGAACTTAAAGAGAGGCAAAGCTATAACAGCTCACAAAGCCAGTGACACTACCTCCTGCCTTGGCATGTTCATGTGCTCATGAATGACGGGGTGCATGTGTATGTGTGAGCTCTTCCTTCACCCCTGAAATGATTGTATAATGTCAGCAAGCTTTTATTTCAGAAGAGAACAGTACTGAGAGAAGTCAGCTGGGTCTCAATCTGAGCCATCATTCAAAAGTAAGGAAGTTTATTGTTTTCTTTTTAAAGGATGAAGCAAGTTCAATGTTAGTTGGAAGTCGATGATGTAGTACGGTCAAAAGGAGATTGGTCTTAACACGAAAAAGCAAAACCTAGCAAGGAATGAGTATCTGTATATGTGTGTAAGTCTAACACATTTATTGAAATAGTGTTTATGTGTGAAAACATGATATGAGGTCTGTTCCAAAGAAATATCTTTTTTCCTGTGAGTACAATGGCCTTCCTGCAGCTTTTGATTCAGTCATTTTGTTTCAAATTTGTTGAAAATATTTGAGAACTCTTGCTGTGACCAAAGCGCTAACGGGTGTTTGTTATTATTGTTGCCCTAATACTTAGCACATTAGTAAATATATTTAATATTGTAATCACTATTCAAATAGCATGCAATGCTTTAGACTAGTGTCTTTTGTGAAACTAGTTCACTATGGTATACCAGCTTAAGAATGATTTATGTGGGGCACTTAGGTCGATTCAGGGATCAGGATGGCTTACATTCAGCGGTAAAAGTAACTTAGTAGATAGAAAACTATAAAGTAAAACATATTCACAGATTTGCACGGAGATACTCATTTGGAATGAAATGATAGTACTTAATTTGAAACCTCTTTGAATGTTACAGGAGAAAAAGTATGGCCAAAACTAGCTGTAAGCAAATGCTTATGGGAGCTGTGCCCTCATTTCTTTGGATATGCCCTACCTAGAAAGCCCTGATTTCAAGCCAATGCTATCATATCTACACGAACAGAAAGCCTTCTCTCCAACAGCCTACAAGTATGAGTTCTCAGTTCACTGCCTGTGCACTTCATTGCAAAGAGATACATGTTCCAGTAGCAGACAGACAAGGATAAAGATGAGTGGAAACCAGGGCTCCTTAGCGCTATGGCCTAATACTTGGAGCCTGAAAGAGTAGTTGAAACCAGTGCTCTCCACTTTCACCTCCAATATATAATTATTGAGATTATAAAGACATTACTCACTGAAAGAATGGGAGTCTGAGAGACCCCTACCGCTGAGGTACGGACACAACTGACAGGTTGTTGGGAATGTAAGCTTCTTTGGTGACACAGTTAAGGAGACTGATTCCAGAAGAATCTAGCTTCACGGTTTGTTCTGAAGAATCTAACCACTATAGTGCTGGAACCATCATTCTTAACACCAAGCAAAGTCACTGCCAGGGCCCTTTTCTTGAAGTTGAGGGAACTGCCCTTCCACAGCCAGCTGCTTTTAGAATGCCATAGCTTTCCTCAGTCAATCTCACTGACATTATTTTCACCCCTAGTCCTATAATTTTGGCAGATCGTCCCATGGAAGAGACGTCATTGTGAGCAATGGAATCGTCCCAAACACGCTATGAGCACAGGTTGACAACTTTGGACTTAGTGAAAACTCTGTGTGTCTAAAAGAACATTTATGCATCCATTTCAGCAACCTTCATTAAAAATTAGTATTTTGGTTCTGTTCCATATCATTATACAAGTCAAACTTCTTGGTCTCCTAGGGATTTCACTTATTTTGGTATATTACCATTGAGTTTACATTGCAAAAAAAAATGTGGAAATAGAATTACCCTGGAGTGCTAATTAAATAGATTGGCAAGTAAGGTGTTGCCACGTATGATATGTGAGAAGAGAAATTAATGAAGGGAACAGCAGGGCTGCCTGGAGGGAAAAGGTATAAATCAGAGTAAGATGGAGACCACCGATGAAACAAACAGCCAAGGGTCTAGAAAAAGCACCCTACTGGAACATGAACATCAAAAGGAATTGTTACCAGTGGTCCAGGACTGCAACAGAGGTTCCTAGGTTCATAACCTCACATATAAAGAATCTTAAGTAAGGGCTCACACAGATGTGTAAAAGAAGCAAAATCGTTTTATTTGTAGTAAAGTGATGGATAGTGCAGACTGAAGAGAGACACTGTCAAGACTGACGGTGGGCTATAGGAGTGAGAGTCCTCCAGGGCCCCAGGCTACAGCCTGGGTTTCTTTTCATGGGGTCTTGGGAAAGGGGGATCTGGCTTTGAAGAAACATAGTTTGGGTGGTCCTCTGTGTTGATAGATCGGGTTATATAATCGTCTCTCTACCGTGTGCATCCCTTTCTGTGATACCTGTGACTTTTCTCACTAGCCCATCCAATTGCACACAGGGACAGCATGGGAGTGATCTTAACGTTGCTAGAAGACACAGATTGGCTCACTGAGCATGTGTCCCAACCAGTTCAGGCAAGATAAATTCTTCTGTTTTTATACCTGGATATGTAGAGAATATACTAGAAGAGAAACTGTCTAAATTTGATAGTTACTAGAGGTAGGGGAACTCATACCATTGTTCAGAGATGGGAGTAATTATATCCTGATGCAGGTGTTGGCAGAGAGGGTTCTGAAGTGGCTAGGTACACTGTTTGAGGCAGGGTGTATGCATAGTACAGGAAGGTGAAGGATCTACGCTGCCAAGTGCATTATTACAAAAAAAAAAAAGAACTGTGTATATATCCCCAAACCAGGATCCTAAAATATCTCTTAAGATTACTTACATCAGAATAAGCTTGAAGTGCATGTATTATGGAATTATCTGAGAAATTAAAAAGAGCATGTGTCATTAGAAAAAATAGACACTGAACTATAAAACTGGACTATGAGATTTGAAAGAAGAAACAGCAGATTACAGAAAGTTTAGGATAAAAGTTGAAATGAAAAAAATCAGAAGTTAGAAGGAATGCAAGACACAATAAACTCTTGGGAAAATGCTGCAAGACATGTATAAATAGAATAAGGAAGAAATGGCAATTTAAAGTAACAAAGAAAAAGAATGTGGAAATAAAAACTGGATGAGATCAGTGAAAATCTCCTACTCAAATATTGAACAATAGAATTTAGACAGAATAGAAACAAGCTTTTGCTTAATTTTAGAAAGTGGTCAAAGACGAGCAAATTTTGAATTTGTAACAACCTAAGTTCTTGCTAATAAATAAATGTTGGAATGTTTGGTAAGACTTCTTTTCTGTTTGGTAATGTATAAGGACTCAAGTAACTCAAGAAAGTGTTATCTTACGATTATCATTTTTCCAAATACATTGTTTGTGCTCTCCTTCCTCTAGCAGAAATATCAAGAAAGAGACCGTGCCCAGAAAAGGAGGTGACAATGTGCCCAGAAAGATGGAAGCTGAACTGAAACAAAAATAATCGTGAACTATCACAAATCTACTTTCCACTGAAAGCAGAGACTTTCCAAGCTATGGATTTAAGACTGTATTCTGGGCATCAAAGCCAAGCCCTAAACCATCCCTGAGACGGCACACCGAATTCAATGCTGCCCTCCAGTAACCAGCAGCTCAACCTATCCGCCATCATGGTAGAAGCCACAGCTCTCCTCAGCCGGGCCCGCATGGCTGATGGCTGCAACTTGGGCACTCTTCACGTAATCATCTCCCTGTGGGGACTTCGGCCCTAAGGCTGAGATCTCTTCAGTGTCCATGTGATAACATTGTTCTCTAGAGTCTGTACAAGCTTTAGAGGATGGTGTGTTGTTCAGGGATGGAAGGACGGCTAGCATGTAGGGAAGAGTGAGAAGATGAAAATCAGCCCATCTAACAGGCTTCCTAGAGGGATAACTACAGAAAGACATCTCTCTTCTTCTATTATCCTTTCTAGATTTGACAATTCTATGTGTCTGAATGTTTGCCTGCATGCATGTATTACACCATGTGCATGTCTGGTACCAGCAGAGCTCAGAAGAAGATATCAGATCCCCTGGAATTAAGCTACTGGTGGTTGCGAACCACCATGTGGGTTCTGGGAATTGAATGCAGGTCCTCTGCAAGAGCAGCCAGCACTCTGAATTGTTGATCTATCTGTATCTACAAGCCCAGAAATCACTGTCCTACTAGAAAATATAGTATATTCTAAGGAGCATGCAGATATTTACACATAAAAGGATTGCACATCAAAAAGATTTGCACATAAAAAGAACTTAATAGCTTTATAGGCAGAGATATTGATAAGGAACATTCTAGAAATGTGGGGCAAAATAATAATTCATTTGGCACATTGGGCAACAGGAAAGAGACTCACCCCCTCATTTTAGTGCTGTGTTTCTGTGGGTGTTCTAGATGGGCAGGGACTACCAGGAAATCAGGACAGGTACCAAGATTTCCAAAACCTACAAAGTTCTTGTCCTGGACACAGAAATCTACAGAGGGGCTGACCTCCTGGGTCAGGAAGAAGGTAAAGGCTATCCAGTGCTGCCTCCATTCTTCCCAGAGCAAGGCCCCTCTCTGTCCCTCACTGTCATCCAACTGCAAGATGTAAGTGAACCTTCTCCCCAGTATGGAGTCAGCAAGAGTAACCTTAAAATAATTTCATCAGCAAATGGCTCAGGTAGATGATGGATCTCGGGACTCATCAGAATCTCTGTAGGCGCCACCAGGTGTGAGGGTGTCCAAGGTTTTTCTTGGGTCACATGAATTCCACAGATGTGTCTGCTGAAATGCTGGTCTGTCTTGGATGTCAGGAACTGTGTCCAATGGGACAAGGTGAGCCACAGAGTGCTTTGTTGTCCAAGTCTGTTTTCTTTCCTCAAGCTGCCATTTGATGATGTCATTTTGTTAAAACTAAATTTGCCTAAGTAAAATGATGACGTAATTGTTGACATTCAACTTCAGTCGTGATGACTAATTGATCAAGAATTGCTGATAGAGCTTCCAGCCAGTTACATACACAAGAATGCAGGCACATGCCTGCTCTTCTTTGGTCCCTCTCTTCTCTATCACACAATGTGTTACTATTAATAATAGGCAGGGGCTTTTACTATAATAATCAATGGGTTTGCTACTTAGAGGGAAATATGCTAAAGCATTATCTGTGGCTCAGAGACAGGCAGGGACAGTCTCTCTGGAGTGCCAGGCTGCATGCTCACTGTGGCTTCCCTTCATTTCCTCACCTCTCAGGGTTGTTCATGGGTCAAGACAGAGCACAGGAATGATGAGGAAGAAACATGGAGCCTGCCTCTGCCTGAAGAACTGCCTTGCCCCTTCTACAGTCTACATGAACTCTGGAGTTTTGATCATGGACCAAAGGGAGAAGAATTATATGTTGGACAGCTCTGTGTTTTCTTACAGTGTTCCATTTATTTCGTTAGGGAGAGCTCATTTTCTTAAGCAACTTCAACTGAGCATCAAGAACAACCTAACCCTTAGGTTTTTCTACTCCAGGCTCCTGCGTTGGGAAGCTCAAAGTTTCATAGTATTTTTGTTTAGTCTCAAAGACTTTGCATTTTGTATACCAATTTTAGAGGAAAATTATACCCCATGCTGGTTGGCGCCTAATTTGTACCAGGCCTGTGTTTCTAACCCTCCCACCAACTTCTGGGGCTTGGGGATGGTGTTATCAGCACCAGTAGAGATATGGAAGCACACACCTAGCAAGTTCTCTAAGGCTACACTGCCAGTAAGAAACAGATCTGCTTCTGATGGTCCTGTCCCCGATCCTGCCTCTGCTCCATTGCAGTCAAGTAACTCTTATATTCACATTTATTATGTACATATCTATTAAAATTAATGCACAAAGTAATTGCTAGCAAAAATTAAAATACCAGTTTCTGCAACTTAGACCCTGCTGTGCCTTCGTTTCATAACTCACCATCAGAGACAATAGTCCTGCAATGAGGTTGAGCAGAGACCAGGTGACTAGCAGGTGAGTAAAAGTGACTGTCTCTGGGCCAGCAACCATAGTATAACCTGGGTCCTGCGAGCGAGGCCAACCACAAAGGAAGAAATGGTGAGATTTACAGTGTGTGCAAATCACTTCAGTTACTTAAATTTGTGGCCCCCAAATGGCAGTGAGTTGGTCTAGCTCGTCATCACACTGAGCAAGTGATGGTAAGCTGTGTCTGAGTTGGTCCAAGGCAGCCTTAGTTATTTAGAGGAGCACTCCTGAGGGTTGCTGTGCCCTGGGAAGAGGACATGGTAGGTGCCTTAGGAAATGGTAGGCGCCTTCTCTTAGAAGCAAAGACATACTCAAGAATTCTCCCTTCCCAGTCCCATCCAAAGAAGGGGCCTTCATACCCACACCACCTCTTCTGGAGGATGTTGGTGGTAAAGCTAATTGCCAGCAACTACCACAGCAGGATTCTATTTACATACCAGTGAGAACTGAACTGAAGATGCTTCTTTGACTTGATAAAACCAGCTCTGGTGGGTTCCCACAGATTTTCCTGTAGATGTGCTCCAGGCTAAGATTTATATTGTTTTATCACTGAGAAAGATAAGAAAACTGACTGGGAGTAGGGGCTTGTTCAAATTTTCCCTTCTCCAGGAACATCAAAAGAGAGAGCAAGATTAATTCCTACCAAGGTGTGAATTGCCTCAGGAAACAAAGGCTCCCTGGGGAGTGAGGATGCCCACAGTGCACTGCAAAATACAGACAGAGTTGTGTGTTAATAATTCACAATTGTGAAGAATTACAAAGCAAGCAAACAAGCAAGAAGATTGTGTTCCTAAATAAAATGTTTGTTGAGGGTGGAATGCAACTGGCTGTACACAAGCCCTGCCCTTGAGGAGCTTGGTGATTAGCTGTGGTTGTAAATAGAGGGGCTGTTCAATGATCTTAAACTGGGAGCTTTATCTTGCTTGCTAGTCACTGATGTTGAGGACCCAAGCATGCATCAACTTTCATTAAAACACTGGATATTTTCAGTATAGCATCTTAAGCTAGCTAGTCTGTATGACTTTTGCTTTATCAGATGTCTACAGCATTTAGGCTTTAGCATTTAATGATGTTCACTTTTAGCACAAGAAGACATGAAAGAGTTCCTCAATGTACCAAAGTTTGTTGTATGTAATATGCCCCAATATTGAGATAATAGTTAAGCTAAATCTGCTCCTGATATGTCTTTTATTATTATATTTATGGGTAGGCATGTGTGTCTGTGTAGGAGTCTCTGTGTGTGTGGTGTGCTGTGTGTGTGTGTGTGTGTGTGTGTGTGTGTGTAGTGGAGAGGCAGACAGGGCAGAGTGCTGTGTTGGATCCCCTGGAACTAGAGTTACAGATCTGGGAACTGAACTCAGGTCTTCTGGGAGAGAAGTAAGGGATCTTAGCTACTGGGCTATCTCTTGGCCCTTAAACTAAATTCTCAAGGAAGTTTTTAAAGGGGACTGTTTGTCAAAGAATGAGTGGAAAATAATTCCAGCAAGGAGAGGTCTCATTCCCGAGATGAAAACTGTCCATAGACTTTCATAATGCCAATCGTAGGACCCATAGAGTCAAAACCTGTCTGATTTCATTTTCTGTGATGATCCTTGCAGAGATCTTCTACTATATCTTAGACATTCCCATTAATTACAACAATTTTGTCATTGAATTTAGGTGCAGACTAAGAAACTTCCTATGTGTTAGGAATATTCCTAAAAACGGGCCTCTCCACCAATGCAAATAATCCCAATCAGACCGAATCAGACCAAATTAAAAGATATGCAGGTTTAATTGGATGCCTGCACTCTCAGGTGGCCTGAAGGTAGGAGAGGATGGACCGCCAACAAGACCACCAAAGAGGAAGAGGGAAGACCACGTGTTTATTTTCTGGGGAGCAGTTTAAATAGACTGTGGGAGTGGTCTTGACCATTCCTGGGGAGGAGTCAAGGCTCAGGGGAGGGAGTTTCCAAAGATGGAGGCTGGAGGCTGAAATTACATTCCAGACTCTTTGTATAAGGGGTGACAGGAAACTGAGGTGATACTTATGACCAACATTTTAGGCTCTCTTTGGATAAAGGGGCATCGACTCAAGTCTGGCTACTTCCTGCAGTCATGGGGCAACATGGGGGAGGGGAGAGCTGGGTGTTGGTGGGTTCATACGCAGCAAGAGGTATAGCTGGAGAGGCATTCTGTTCACTGTCATCCTGGAGATGCCAGGCATCTGTTTCTTGAGGGAGATGGGAAGGCAGGTGACTAGGAGAAAAAATATTGTAGGAGGAGGGCCCGCTTGTTTTTCTGGGCCACCAAGAGCCAAAATAATCACACAAAACTATATTAGTTAAATCACTGCTTGGCCCATTAGCTCTACCTTCTTATTGGGTAACTCCTACATTTTAATTTAACCCATTTCTATTAATCTATATATTACCATGTGGCAGTGGCTTACCAGCAAAGATTTGGCATGTCTGACTCTGGTGGTGGCTCCATAGTGTCTCATCTCTGCCTTCTCTCTCCCAGCATTCACTCCAGTTTCCCCCACCTACCTAAGTTCTCCCTATCAACAGGCCAAGGCAGTTTCTTTATTCATTGACTAATAAAAGCAACACATAGACAGAAGGACCTCCCCGTACCAAAATATTGTTATTACCCATCTTGTTTATATCACCAAAGATGAGTGTACCAGGATGAGGAGCAGATGGGCTCTTCATTGTGGCATCTTGGAAAACCAGAGGATGGAAGGTCCTGATGCTGGATAGACCAAGTATCCTGAGTAGGTGCCTGCTTGAGGCTGGAGAGATGGTACCAGCATGGATGTCTCAGGAGCTTGGCAGCAGAAGGGGTTGTGAGGGTTACCATGTGAGATCCTGTCCATTGAGGTTTAAGAGAGCTAGGAGCTAGCTGTTTGAAAAGAACTCTGTCCCCTGGGGAGAGCAGGTCAGGTTTAGGGGCATTAGGGTTCACTGGTGTGGGGACAGGGAGACAACTGTCAGCGTGTGAACGGAGAAGGGACCTCAGAAGGGAGAGGTAGGGTAGATACCCAGCCAGTGGAGGAGTTTGGGCTGGGAGGTGATGGTTGAGGAGAAAGGGGCCGCCATAAAGGAGCTCGAAAGGGCTCAAACCTATAGGGTAACATGGGGTGGCCCTGAGGCGAGTAAGGGCAATGGGGAGAAGGGAGGATCAAGATAATCTGAGTTCAATGGAGAGCTTGATTAGCTGGTGTTTGATGAGTCCATTGGCCCTCTCCACCTTTCCTGAGGACTGTGGGCGGTTGGGGATGTAAAATTTCCAGGAGATTTTGAGAGCTTCTGACAGGAGCTCCATGACCCTGGAAGTGAAGGCTGGGCCATTGTCCGTCTGGATGGCCCGTGGGACGCCAAACCGAGGAATGATGTGGTCCAGGAGTACCTGAGCCACCACATCTGCCATTTCCCTGGAGGCTGGAAATGCTGCTATCCATCCTGTAAAAGTGTCCACAAGTGTTAGGAGATAATGGAGTTTTTTGTGGGTAGGCATATGGGTGAAATCAACCTGCCAGTCTTTACCCTGTTGGTGTCCGCAAAGCTGATGCAGAGACTGACGTGTGTGAAGCTCCCCCTGTGGATTAGACTGGGAACACATCTGGCAGGAGGAGTGAACCTGTGAAATACAATCTTGGAGATGGGTGCGGTCAAAGAGGGGCTCCAAAGCTTTGGAACAAAGCAGAACAAAGCTTTGGGGCCTATGTGTAAGGTCTGGTGGATGTCTGAAATGATTGACAATGCCTGGTCCTGAGGAAGGACGAGACGGTTATTTAAATAGAACCATCCATCCTTTGCTCTTGTGGCCCCCTTTTTGATGAGCTTGTCCCTCTCTTTTGATTGGTAACAGGGCTGATAGGAGGGAGTCGAGAACAAAACATGTTCTGTGGAATCAGAGGAGCTGCAGGCCGGCCCCTGGGCCACTGACCACATTTGAAGCAGCCTGCTGGCGAGGTAGACTTAGGCTGAGCTCCAGTGGGGTAGACCTTCACGGTTGATTTCCCTCGTCCCCCTTCTGTGGGTCCCCGTAGCCTCAGGGCAGCTGCAGGGCTTGAGCTTAAAGCATTGCCGCCTGTTGTAGCCTAGTCTGTCTGGAAGATTCAGCTGCTCAGGCATTAAAAACTTTAAAGGTCATTTTCATCAATTCCTGTATGGGGGTTTGGGGACCTTCCTCAGCCTTTTTAAACTTTTTTCTAATATCTGGTGCTGACTGAGAAATAAAATGGGTAGCCAGGATCATGGCTCCTGCTGGGGAGGCTGGGTCCAGTCTAGTATATTGAATCATGGTCTCTTGTAATCGGTTTAAAAAAAAAAAAAAAAAAAAAAGGCTGGGTTTTTGTCAGCTAGCTGTGTGATCTCTCGAAGTTTGACGAAATTAACTACTTTTTCTGAGACCATCTCCATACCCTGAAGGAGACAACAAACCATGATGTCCCGCCTCTGTTGGCCACTCTGGCCAGGTGGAGAATCCCAGTGTGGTTCTGTGGCTGGCACAGCTACTTCCCCCACAGGGACTATACCATCTATTAGGTGAGCTTGATCTGTACTGTCTAGCTGCTGCCTGAATCCTACTTTGCTCTTTAGGAATGAAAGTGGAACCCTGGGTAACATAGGAGTTGTGCCAGTTTAGCGAACTCCTTAATATAAACAGAAGGATTATCAGAGAAGGAACCCAACTGCTTTTCTACTTGAGAGAAATCTGGAAGGGAGAAGGGAACATGGACTTTAATAATGCCATTGGCTCCCACTACCTCAGAGAGAGGGCAGAGAAGGGCAGAGTTATGGTGAGATCTGGTGTGGGATAGGGGAGGACTGAGAAGGGTTAGTCTAATGTGTAGAGGGGATCCAAGAAGTAGGCGGAAGCATGGGGGGTAGGGAGATGCAGTAGGAGGGAGGGGAAGGAAGGTTGGTTGGTAGGGAGAAAGTTGACCTTGAACTTCTGGTTTGACTGAGGAGGGAGTAGGTGGGGGTGAGTAAGGGGAGGAATGTGGAGAATGTTGTTTCACTGGAGGGGGTTGGGTAGTAAAGGGTCCAGGGAGTGGGGGAGGGGCCAGTGTCTCTGGATGCATGGTCATGGCGCTGCCAGACTCTGGCTACTGAGGGAGGGGTGAGAGCACCTAGAAACCATAGACACATGAGAGTTCAGTCCATTTATTGCCAAGGCCGCAAAAAATTTCTAGGTCCTGGAGGACGGAAAACTCAAGAGTTCCCTCTGGTGGCCATCGCATCCCATTGTCAAGGTCGTATTGAGGCCAAATCTTAGTGCATAGAGAAACTAGCCATTTGGGACAGATTGTATCAGACAGTCCCAATTTATAAAGATTTTGTAGGAGGCAGTCCAGGGGAAATAACAGATCTGGCTTCGAATTGCAGGAACCCATTTCTAAGCCTATGCCCAATTGTGGGGTTCAAGTCTGTCACAGTGCATCCACCGGGTCAACCCTTGAGCCGAAACGGGGTTGTGAAAATTGAGTGATAGGGGTCCCTGACCATGCAATTACACCTCAGCTAAGCCTGGCTCAGCCACTTGGATTGGACTTTTGCGGCTTCAATGGAAAGCCTGAAAATCAACAAAAGTAAACATGAATGGGTCCCCCAAACCCTAGTAGCATTAGCAAAAAAAAAAAAAAAAAAAAGGAAATCACCGAGATGAAGTTGATCTAGCCTAGAAGCCAATTTTAGCCTGGGGGAGGGCATGCGCGATAAGGGTGTTTTCTATCATGTGGCCTTGAGCCCGTGGGAAAAAACTGTCCCCCCCCCCCCGCGGGACCTCCAAATGTTAGGAATATTCCTAAATATGAGCCTCTCCGCCAACGCAAATAATCCCAATCAGACCAAATTTAAAAATATCCAGGTTTACTTGGACGCCTGTGCTCTTGGGTGGTCCAAGGGAGGGGGAACAGAAAGCATACACA
This sequence comes from Ondatra zibethicus, assembly GCA_004026605.1. NCBI lineage: Eukaryota > Metazoa > Chordata > Mammalia > Rodentia > Cricetidae > Ondatra > Ondatra zibethicus. The sequence goes on along the minus strand of PVIU01011989.1, from coordinate 20,339 downwards.
ACCACCAAAGAGGAAGAGGGAAGACCAGGGTCAAGGTTTGACGGATTCAGGGGAGAGGGCTTCCAAAGATGGAGACCAGAGGCTGGGATTACACTAGGAACATAGGACACTGAACCTACTGATATAGTCTAAGGGTCTTTATCAAACTTGTTTTCCCTGTCAGTTAAGGAAATAAAAGGCAGGGAATAGCTCAAGCACTGCAGGTGGCAGGGGAGAAATCTCAAACACCTCAAACAGTTTCAGACAGCATCAGCAGTTGGAGTGCCCATCCATCTGTCTCTTCTTGTAGGACTGACTGCCCCTTCAAGGGCTCTCACCTACCACACGGCTCCCTTCCTGGGACTCGCTGCCCCTTGTGGCCCACTGCAGCCACTAGGGAACTGTGCCATCCCTGCCTGTGACTAGTTGCTTTCACAACCCACAGCCCACTGCCTGCAGCCACTTGGAGACCAGCAGCATTTTTACTTAGACCATTACACTAATCATTTTCATCTTAATTATACTTTTCTCCTGGGTATTTAAGACCATGTAGGTAACCAAAATTAATTATTCTGGTTTTATTGAAAAAATCAGTTGAAGATGTAGTCCTCGGAACTTACTTGGGCTTGGGAGAGCCTCTAGCTCCCCCTCTGTCTTTCTTGTTAGTTAGCCCATCTACTTAATGGTAAGTCAAAGGCCTTGTTTCATTTGGAAAAATGGAGAATTTTTTTTTCCTCTTTGTTGACTCTCTTCTTTGGACAATGGTTAAAGCCTACAGGGTAACAGCTCCATAGCCTCCCTGAACAAGAGAACAGGTGACTTTACATAGTTATAAGACATTTTGAGAGATGTTCCATCATTCCTTGGGACTTAATTGGCCTTGGAGGACAAGAAAGAGAATAACCTCCCTTTTAATTCCTCTGAACATGAGTATAGGCTTTCAGGTATTGTTATTGAACACCAAGAGGGTCAGTTGTACCCATTTGGTAACGTTAATTCATCTGTAATGTTAGCTGAAATTTGAGTAGAAATCCCATGTTGATGATTTCACCAGCCAAACAATGGTTAGCCGTATGGTTATTTTCATCCTCACGAGTTCATCCTTCAAGATGGCAGCAAGCTACATGGTAGTTTTTTATTTAAGGTGAGCCCATCTCCCATCAGGCACACATCTAATAGATTAATTGTGAACCATTGTGTCCTGAAACATACACTTTAATTAGTTAGCATGGATGAAGGAGTAAATAATTTCTATGGCCTCTGTAGGTAGGCCTACTTGGCAAAAAATTTGAAACAGAAGAAGAAATCCATAGTTGAAGCTCAGAGTAAGTATAATCATTCTGAGATTTATCACATAGCTTCTAAAGAGGGAAAGAGGAGAAATTTAACTACCATCCAATTTAAGTTTAAAAGAGTAATTGGTTGGACTGTCTCATGCTCAAGACTACAGCAGAGACAGGATAGGGGATATAAGCATTTTGAAACGAATTCAAAGTTCTGTCTCAAGGTAAAGAACAACTTTTCAAATTTCCCTAAAAAATCCCCTTCAGGTTTTATGTCTCACTCTGACCAGAGTGAGTTAACATCTCCAGATTTTAGGTTAATAACACAGTTTTAGCACCTGCTCACTGGTCTCCAGTCACCAACAATTTAACTATTTCCTAGGGATCATACACAGACATAGAATGTCTGAGAGACCCTTCCTCATTAGAGGGGAAAAATAATATATCCAGCCCCATTCCAGAATGGGGGAAGGGTGCCAGCTTCTTAGTGGACATACCTTATGTCTTGTTTAGGGTTTGACTTATTTTCTTACATTGTTAAGTCTGTGGTCCTCAGAAGAAATCCCAGAAAGCCCCTGATATGATAATAGTCTAGGAATCAATCAACTTCTTTTTCTCTGCCCATTAAAGAATTGAAAGTCAGGAAAAATCTCAAGTACAACAAGTAGCTGTAGAGAAATGTCAAACACTGCAGACAGAATCAGCAGTTGAAGAACGGCTTGTGGTTGAGGGATGAGGAAACACATACATACTGCAGATATACAGCAAAACAACCCTCTCCACTGCAGAAGAGAAACTCAGAAAGCCAAAAGATCCAGTCTCTTTTTATGAGCTGATTTTTTTTAAGTCTCTGAAGAGTTTCCTTCCCTAATTGAGGGTTGATCAGGTTAAAGAGAGAAAGGGTGATTAATTGCCTAGCAACTGTTTTTGTTGTATAATATCCTGATCTAGCCTTGAGTTTGTAGAGCCAGTCCATCGGCAGGGGGCGGAGTGTAGGAACAAAATGCCAACAAGACAAGGCCTTTGTTTTAAGCTGTCAGACATTTGTCTCAAGTCACCAGGGTGGGAAGAAGCTGGTCATCTCATAAATTGGCCAGTTTTATTACCTAGTCATGACTCTTCTTTCTATCTGTCTGCCAGTTGGGGAGTCTGCCTATCTCTTAGCCTTTCAACAGGAGTGTTGTGTTGAGATGATGAACTTTCCTTCTTGGAACCATTTGCAGCATCTACACCAACCTGATCCAATTTGCTTTAGTGATCATGGAGTCAGACAGGTCTGATGTAAAAATCAGTAAGTTCTCAATCCTCCATCTGAAGAAAGAATGAAAAGAGGGCAGGTAGGACAACTTTCTCCCCAAATTTATTTTCAGAATCAAATGTAATTTCAAATACAAGTAAACATCTTAGGGTTCCCACTGTAAATTCTCTCACAATGTTTTAGATATTCTTTCTTCCATATCAGTTTCTTTGACCCGGCTGATTTAATTCTAAACAAGCTTTTAGTATATACAGAATGATATTTCTTCCGTTCTCTCAGGAGAATGAAGATGATTCAGTATATTGAAGAGAATATACCAGGGTCACACTTCTTGTGACTTTTATGGGGTAAATTATGTCCATCATGGCTTTATTTGCAGTTTGTACTGAGTCTCAGTGAAAGAAACAAAATTAATATTATTCATGGAGAACCTTCAGGGAGGGGCTCCTTACCCTCTGAGAGACATCCATGTAGATTTTTATAGAAAAGATCCAGGGACATGCTAGAAAAATACAAAAGTTTCTATTTCAGCAATACAGATGAAGAGAATACTTACAAAGTATCTTTGAAATGATATGAGAATCAAAACTGTCAGATGGAACTTATAATACACTGAGATATGAATGATTTCAACTCTGCTTTTTACCCCTTACTAGGACCCACCATGGAATGGAAACAGAGAGCTTGCGCTGGTCTCCACAGACATTCATTGCAGGGGAGCAAAGAGAAGCCTGGCTGATCAGGTACCAGCCTTGGAGAAATGTGAACTTCTGTTGAGGGGAGAAAAGCTAAAGGAATAAAGCAAAGATCCTTTATCCAGAACCAGCACATTTGCTCTTGTGAGGAGGGATGCTTTCCATTTTGCTTCTCATTTCTGTGTCCTCGGTCCTCAGAAGGTTTGGCTCCAAGGTTACGACGTGCTGGAGCAGGCATTCAGCTTTTCAGAGCTCCGGGCTATACTGCTTTTTCCCCACATCCTGCAATTGCTCGAAAGGCTGGTGAGCCTTGGCGGGCAGCCAGCAGTCAACAACTGAATCAAATTTTTCTAATGTATCCTCTGTGCATGTTGCTTTCTGGTTCTAAGACCTCTGATGCCAAGGTTATATATAAAATATCAGTTATATATAAAATATCAGTTATATATAAAATATCAGTTATATATAAAATATCAGTTATATATAAAATATCAGCTCTCAAGCTCCTTCTGGACCTTGGTGGCAACTTCTTATCCTCAAATGTGGCATGGGAATAATTCTCAGTGAAGAAATTTGGCTTCTGATTCTATCCATGAACCATTAGTGGGGCCTAGGGCCATATGGCTTCCATACTGCTGCAGATTTGAGTCTTCTACTGTTGGTAGCAATGTTTAGGGCCACGTTCGTGGATTTATTATATGTTCTGTAATGTATTGATATGTCCTGATCTTTCTTTCCTATTAGACCCCAATTCTTGAGGAAACTCTAAATATCCAGGGACAGACAAAGGTTCAAAGTGACTAAACAATGACATATGAATGATGTGACCCCAACTCTGAGTCTGAGTTGCTAAAAATTAAGTGTTCCCGCAGCATGCCTTCAGCTACTCAGCATCTGCAGCTTATGGATTTCTATTGTGTAGCATGAGCATCCTTCATAAGGCTCCTCTGGACATCATGGTGCATGCTCTCTCTTTCTTGTTCTCTCTGTCTCCTGGTCTCTCTCTCTCTCACTCACTCACTCTCTCATCCCCACTCCAAGATGGCCTTTCTCTCCCCTCCCAATAAACCTCTTAGATGTGATCTGTTGCATGGTGCGGTCTATGCAGCATACCTTGGCCTAGACCCACCAAGGTACTCTGTTGCTAAGCTTTAACCTTAGTCCAGCAGCATAATCCTAATGAGAGTCCCCTTTTAAGTTAAATGTCTGGATACTGAAGTGGATTTCCTAGAATGTAAGAGTCTATGCAGAGTTAATAGGAACTTATGCCAATGCCTTGTTTTTGTATGCACAAAGCCCATCATTTGAGAGGCTTCTCTGTGGACTAAGCTTCCGAGGTACAGGAAACATCTCATTGTCTGGTGATTAGATTGAGAGATACAAAGAACTTACAGTTTTGTCATTTGTTTTTTTGGTTTTGTTTTCTTTTTAAGCAGGGTCTCATGTTGTCCATGTTGGTCTCACACTACTGAACTGGATTCATGCCCCGCACAAGTCCCCTGAGTAACTGCACTGTATGGGTGTGGCTCTGTACCCAGCTATGATTTAGTCTTAATAGTCCTTCCTAATTCTCTACCTCTCAATGAATCTCCAGTTTTTATTTTGTTCATTCTGAAGGTTACATGTTGGGCTAACAGAATCTAGGAATCCCTTTTGGATCAACAGGGTTGGTTTTTTTTTTTTTTTTGCTCTTCAAGACAGGGTTTCTCTGTGTAGCTTTAGTGCCTTCCTGAAACTAGCTCTTGTAGACCAGGCTGGCCTTGAACTCACAGAGATCCTCCTGCCTTTGCCTCCCGAGTGCTGGGACTAAAGGTGTGCGCCACCACAGCCAGCTCAGAGCAACAGTTTTAAGTACACACAACAAAACACACAGCACTATTGAGTTAATGGAAAAATATCTGTGATTTAGTTGAGGAAGAGTCACAGATTTTTTTTTTTAAGAATTGAAATGCTTAAACTTCACTTAGAAATTAGTGAGAGTTATGATGCCCTTTTTCTACATCCCATTTTAGAGCCATAAAACCTTTTTGTCCAAGGAATTCTTCTTACCAGCCCCAGGCAGGAAGCCCCCTATCAGCAACAGAAAGTTCAAATATTAAGAAGGAAGAAAAGTCACCAAGAGGTTTACTCTGTCCTGCTGTTGACAAATCTGCTCATTTTGCCCCAATATGTGCTTTAACAACCATTGAAAGGAACAGAAAGAGCAGATTCGACAGAGAGAAATCAGAGTTAACTTGTCAGTGTTTTGATCACAAGCATAAGCTACATTTTCACTTCAGACGAGCTGCAAAGGGCCATAACAAGTCCCTCTAAGGCGCAGTGTTGATCAAAAGAAAGTGGTGCTCAGAGGAATATTTGCTCAAAGATTTAGAAGAACCACTGGCTATTTGACTTTCAATGTCTTATTCTAAGAAGCCTTGCTGTAGGCTGGGAAGGGCAAAACTGCTTCCCAGAAAGAGATATTATTTTTACCAAGCCCATCAGCAAGTTTCTCAAGCATTTTTTTTCCAGGATTCTGTATCCTCTCTGGAAATGGGTGTGACCAACATCATGAGGGAAAGGTAGAATGATTTCATTCTTCAGAAAGCAGAATCCTTCGCTCTCTCTTTAAAGAACCCAAATCCCCAGCAGGAGAGCCTGACTTTAGATACAGGGGCCATCATTTTACTGGTGTACACACAGGGAAGCAACTATGTGGGCACACGTGACTCAACCCACAGAAGCAAGTGTGTGTGTGTGTGTGTGTGTGTGTGTGTTACTGAATTATACTCTATACATAATAATAAAGGATAGTGAGATGGTATTAGATCCTAGTGAGATATTATTTCACATACTTCGGCATAGATATGTACACTTTGCACTTTTTCCACATCTCATTTCCGTATCTTAATATCTGGCCTATTCTCCCCCTCTCAGTTACCATAGACTGTCTACATCCTAGAAATCGCCACACTCTGTGTTTGTCATTCATGCCCCAAGTCAGCATGAAAACATGGTTCCTGATAGTGCAGGACCCAGAACTCATACTTAGTTTCTTTGCTGACTGGGCTGAGGGCCACCTGTTCTTCCTCCTTAGATTTTCTGAGTGTCATCAGCCACCTGCTATTTGGGGGTTTCTAAAGCAAGGACTCTTCTCATTGGTGGGGGCGTCAGGTCACCATGCCCCTAGAAGATGTCTTTAAATAATTTCTTAAGAAAATATGTCCGTGTCCCCTTCCAACCATCAGTTGTTTCAGAACCTGGGCTCCGGAAGCCCTATTAAGGCTAGGCCACCTGTCCATGGTATGATAATTAGAGAGACAGATAATAAAGAAAAGCCAAAAAAGACTATGTATCCAATGTGACTTAGTTATGAGAAAGAACAGAGAGACTGGGAGATAGCTCAAATCCACCTTCACATGAAGTTTAGACTTAAACGGAAAGCTAGAGATATGCATAACTAACTAGTTCCAACCACGGTGTGATTCTACCCATCATTGGCCGATGACTGAGTCTCTCGAGCAGTGGTTCTCAATTTTCCTGATGCTGTAGCCCTTGGAGCTGAAGAGTTGGCTTGGCAGTTAAGAGCACAGACTGCCCATCCAGAGGTCTTGAATCCAATTCCCAGCAACAACATGGTGGCTCCCTAATTCTGTGATCCTTTAATACATTTCCTCTAGTTGTGCTGACCCCAACCATAAAATTATTTTCATTGCTACTTTGTAACTGTTATGAATTTTGTTACTGTTATGAATCATAATTTAAATATTTTTGGAGATAGAGGTTCGCCAAAGGGGCCACAACTTGCGGGTTGGGAACCGCTGTCCTAAATGGTGGTCTCAATTGTCAGAACCACGTGAAAACTCTTCCTGGGAGATGATTTCCTTTTGCCTAACAACAAGTTCGGTCTTTTTCTTCTAATTCCTAGAGAAATTACAGTGTCTTGGGTCCACTGTCTAAATAGTCTGAGAGACAAAGGGCACAAGCAGTATCTTTAGATGTCTTTATTCCTGCCAGGATGGTGACAGCCACAGTTACAGGGGTAGGAAGCTCTTCACACCCAATAAAAAGAAAGAGCTCGGAAAATTTACATTTAAAAATATCAATCAAAAACTTTAGCCCATTACCCTTACTCTACACTTCCACATGCTGTCTTAGTTTTGATAACTAATTTTACTCAGTATTTGTAACATGAGGGGCCTGCTAGTTGGGGTTTCTGTCCTGCCCAGTTCCCACAGCCAGCAAGTCCCAAAGAAAATCACACAGAGAGTCTACATTAGGTTATAAACTGATTGGACCATTAACTCAGGCTTCGTATTAGCTCTTATAACTTATATAGCCCATTATTCTTATCTATGTTAGCCACATGGCTCAGTACCTTTCTCAGCGGGGCAGGTCACATCCTGCTTCTTCGGTGGTCTGGGCAGGAGTCCCAAGAGAGCTTCCTGTTTCCCAGAATTCTATTCTCCTTGCTCCGCCTCTACTTCCTGTCTGGTTGTCCCACCTATATATCCTGGCCAATCAGTGTTTATTTAAATCATGATTGACAGAATACAGACAATTCTCCCACACCAAATATTTGCCTTATGACTATTCGGCTTCTCTTTAAAATATTAAGGATAGCCTACCAACTCATTAAACATCTCCCCCCCCCATTTTCCTCCCTTTGCTTTCTTTGAATTCTCTGGATTCTTTATTAAACAAATATTTTGTTCACGTAAATTATTATAATATTTGCTTTCAGATAAGACTCACTCCATGGATTAAAACATAATATAGTTATGTGGGTGCAGATGAAGTTAGTGATTTAACTCTTGAATAAAAATATTTGAAAGCAATTCTGTTTTTGTCCAGGTCAGAAGTGTTCAGGTGACAGCAGCTCTCCATAGAAAGACTGTCAGCACATTGGCATGTTTGGACAGATGTCTGTTGCTCTTCTGTCTGACCAAGAAGGTATTGCTTGTAGGGATAGCATTTGGTGTATTGTTGGGCCTGGATAGAGGTCTTGGGACAGAGGGTAAATTGTAGATCCAGTCAACTATTCCTTGCATAAACTCCTATAAGGAAGATACCATGCTTATTCACATCCATGAGATGCTGTATAACATAACAAATGAAAGCTCCTTTCAACGTGTCCCTTAGACACAGAGGTTAAAGACATGGAGATTGCATAGTAACTGGAACAGAAAGGAAAGTCTCCACTTGCCTGGACCTTGTGACTGAACCTGAGGCACCTGTGTTGCTCTTGTTATTGATTATATCACTTCTCATTTCTCCAAGTTTTCTCTAACCTGGCTAGAGAAATGTGCCACAAGTTGACACTGAGTTTGCAATAGGTGTGCAATTTCTTGACAACTTGATGACTTTTCTGATTTCAGAACCATCAAAAATGAGATAAACGTCCTAGAAGAAGAAGGCGGACTGGGCAAACAGAGCCTGTAATGTTTTCATCCACCCAAGGCTAACATGCATATTTCTTGTTTGTATGAAATACATTTAATAAAGCATATAAAACAATAAGTGACTAACATTTAAAGGGTATGCAGCCAAAAGAAAAAGGCTACTTCACTTATGCACCATTCTTAAATTTCATATGAATGCTAGGAATTTGCAATATAAATATGAACATAGGGTTATGTATGTTAAACATGTTTTTACATAGATGTGATTTTACTACTATGTCATTTCCTTTTGTATGCAACGTACTTTGAACTCATTTCCATAATATTATAGATTCTTTGCATACATTTTAGTGTTGTATTTAAACATATGGATGGTTCTTCTGTTATGTAACCTAACCCTTGTTGATTGACATGTAGGCTATTTTCAGTTTAATATTCATTCCATTAATTGTATGACATTTGCTATTTTCACTTTTATGTTAATAATCTCTGTGTCTCTATCTCTGGCCATGTTTTACATGTGCCTGGCCGGATGCATGCATTTGAGAGCAGTGCTGAGGACTCTTCTGGTACCAAGCAAGTCCCAGCCTGGGCATCGCAGAAAACCTTCATCAATGTGTGTTTCTACACTGGTGGACTTCAGCAGAGCAAACCAGGAAACACAACTGTAACTAGTCTGCTTGGGGGGAGGCAAGAAGACATTTCACTGGTGGTGATCTCTTGCTTAGAAAAATAAGGTATATTGAGAAACATGTAGAAAATGCAGAGAAGATGCAAATGAAGAGACAACTCCTGTCCCTCCCCCACACCAAAATAAATAATTAATAAAATTTTAAAAATTAGAATTTTATTTTGAGACAGGATCTTGACAAGTTGCCATGTCTGGCCTGTCAGTGCAATTTCCATGCCCCAGCCTCCCAGGTGCATGTCACAAACCCCCATTATGTTATTCTTCTAGAAGATACTCTGAATGGATTCAAATCTTAATTCCATTGGTTGAAACTGCATGGCAGTCCCATTGATTTTGTGAATTGACTTTGTAATCTGAAGCTTTGCTCGGCTCATGTTGTAGTTCTAACTATTTTTATGGGGCCCCCCATGATATCACATCCTCTCCAAAACCAAATGATGTTTTTCTCTTGCAAAATGGATGCATTTTGATTTTCTTGCCCAAATGAATGGCTAGGTATTCCAGTCAGGTACTGACTAGAATAGGTGAGCAGATTTCCTTTTTTTCTGTTTCTGATCTCAAGGAAAGCAACCAGTTCTTATCAAAAGTGGATTTTAGCCACAAATTCCATTTACAATGCTGTTATCCGGTTGAAGAGTTTCAATTCTGTCCCAAAATAAGTGGTTTTACTCTTTTAAAAGGCTGGTGAATTTTAGATACAAGCTTTTCCTTCTCTACTGAGGTGATGTGGTTTTTGTCCTGCGCTCCCAGATACAGTGTTCTGCAGGAACTCACATATTAATGAGGAGGTCTTATTATGGCAGTTTAGATTGCCCCTATTTTGTTAAGAATGTTTGTGTCTATGTCCAGAACATATTGATTTGTAAGATTCCTTGTAGGATGTCTTGCTGTTCTGTATTGTCTTTATCTGAGTTGATAGTGGGGTCATAATATTTGCCCCTTCCACTGAGAAGGGAATTATTTCTCCTCATTTATTTTATGTATATATGTAGATTTGTGTTTGTGTGCGTGCATGTATATGTGTGCACAAGTGCACACGTGTATATATGGAGGACATAAATCCATGTCAGGTATCTTTCTACAGATGTCTTCCATCTTATTTTGTGAGACAGAAACCTCTTATTTTATCTGCTCACCTACTCAACTAGCAAGTCTCAGACATTCCCTTGTCTCCACCTCTGCAGTGCTTGGATTATAATGTACATTGCTAGCTGACTTTCATGCGGGAGCTGAGGATTAAATTCAGATCCACACGCTTGTGGGGAGAGTACTTTACTGACTGATCCATCATCCTAACTCTTTTAACATAAAATGATTTCATCAGAATCACCAACCCAATAATATACAGCTATAGGTACAGATATTCAAAATCAATCCACAAAATCATATATACATATTTTTCATATGTTTATTCACATATATATAACTAAATCATGGTAATTTTTAGCCCACAAGAGCCAATATTTGTTGACTGATGTAAATATAGCGGCACTAAAACAGTCTGATTTTTTAACATTTTCTGGAAGAATATGGTGAGAAACAGAAGCTGGGTGAACCCTTTATAACTGAAGATAGAGATAATTTGAAACTAGTGGTCTCACTGGAACTGTGTCATTTGTAATATCCTAGAGAAAATGCAGAAAATCCAGCTGAGAATAATGAGTCTAAGAAAAAGTAGAGAGCATTCACAAGGAACAGATCTCCACTTAAAATTATCAAGGGGATTTCTGGTGCCATCAATCCCGTGAAGAACAATTTTATAAAGCTGTTACTGGATTAAGTGCTGTCATGGCAAATATAGACACTGATTCTAGGAATTAAATGAATTTTGAAATTTCAAGTACAAAAATTGTTGACTGGAGAATTGGTGCTTCTGAAGGAACAGGATGGGCAGCATGCTGGTTCTCTTCGGAAGGTTGGTGCTTCTGAGGAAATACAGTGAGGGAACAGGATGGACGGTATGCTGGTTCTGCTCAGAAGGCTTGGTGCATAGCTATGATCGGAACCTCATGAAAGAAGCAGGAACGGGGTGGTGATACACAGCTAAGCCCCCTGTAGAGCAGTCACGTGTTGCTGAGTCAGCAAAGCCCTTGTTTGTAATGCTGGGAGGCTCAGGGAAACGGGAATCAAGCACATGCGCTTGGGCAATGAGGAACTTCAGAGGCCTACATGGAGCAAGTCCAAATCTAAACTGCCTAGAGTTGCCTATCTGTATGGACAGAAGTAGTGAGGGAAATGGCTCGATGGTCCAGACTGAGCACCGGTTCCAGGGACCTAACTGCATTTCTTTTATCAGATCCATCTGGGGGAATCCCTGAAGTACCTGCAGCTTGACATCGGTTTCCTGTTCTCTTTCTGTCTAAATAGCCCACGAATGGCATTGACCACCAGGAGCAAAACACAGCCAATTCCTAGCAAACGATAAGTTATGGGACATTTTGAAGTAGCAGGCTTAGTGCATGTGTGATGAAATTTGTGTCACCATACAGGTATAAATGCATACAAAGAACACAGTATAAAAATATTTCTGGTGGAGCCAGCCCTGTGATAAAGTTGCTGAGTTCACCGGCAGACCACTTAGTGTAAAACTTTGAGAAACACCATTATTTTAAAGAATGCTGGAATAAAATGAGCCAGAAAGGGGCAAGTGGCTTGTAATAGTTTCCACAGTGACATGGGTCAACCGTTCAAGGAGTACTAGGAGCATAAAGATCATCCACAAAGGAGACAAGGTCCAGGGTGCCTTCATCATCCTGATAATTTATCCCCTGAAGGTGTGATATTTACTCCGCTGGGTTGTGAGACTATCAGACTCTGTGGGACCTTAGCTTTTGACATCGGAATTCTTCTCCCTGCTGTGAGTTTATTTCTAGGGAATTTCATGTAAGTCATGTCTCTTCACAATGACTTCAGAGTAGAGTCATGAAAGCGCATGCAGAACCAGTATAAGAAGTCTACATTGTATTTTCTACTTCCACAGTGTGACTGGGATCCCAGAGCTAGAATGGAAAGGCAGCATTCCTCATTCTTCACTTGGCTGTCTTAATACAAACAAACAAACAAACTTTAAAGATAAGGTGGCTCCATTTTCTTATTTTGCAAATGTAAAAAGATGTTACGCTCACCAGACATTGTAGCACATGCCTTTAATGCCAGCCTTTGGGAGAGAGAAGCAGCTAGACTTCTAGCAAGTTCTGGGCCTGTCCCAGTGACATAGTGAGACCTTGTTTCAAAAGCAAAACCAAACAGAACAACCAAATAGCAACAACCAAAAGCAAATAGCAAGAAGAAAGGCCTACCAGGAAATTTAAGTCTTCCAGGAAGGAAGCTGAGGCTGTTAATAGTTTTTATGAATGTTGCCCTTACCTTTCCCCTCTAAATCCTCCATGAAAACACAAAGTCACACTCTCTTTCTCCTGAACATCTGGAAATGAAGTACCTCCACTTCCTGCTGTGACACCAATAATAAGTATCGAAGTGCTATTGCTTACTAAGTCTTTGATATGTTGAGCCGGGAAGTTTATACGTGAATCATGAAGGACCCTGATGTTAGAGACCCGAGAAACTAGTGAGCCACAGCGCTATTTGCACTTCAGCCTGTTAATGAAAAGTGCGGCTTTTCCAGGCAAGTCACACTGAAGGGCACCTTTCCTGCCATTGACTGTTCCTTCGGTTTCTTTAGTCACACTGAAGGGCACCTTTCCTGCCATTGACTGTTCGCTTCGGTTTCTTTAGTCACACTGAAGGGCACCTTTCATGCCATTGACTGTTCGCTTCGGTTTCTTTTTATAAGAATTACCCTGCTTGTACCTGTCTCTCTTTAAGATTAAACTCAGACTTGTAATTTCATGATGAAACTTTATCTGACTCGAAGATGGCAAGACTGAAATCCAAACCAACATATGAAAGAAAACAATGAATGGTGAGCCGATAGACGTCTTTCCTGAGCCTCTGTTTGTCTCTCCCCATGTTCCCTCCTGATGCTACGAGCTCCAGTCTTTCCTTGCTTCCTTCCTCTAGGAAGAACTTTTGGAGCCCGTGTTTACAGGTCTGTATGTGAACACAGGGATCCTCAAGTTTCTTCTTATCAAAGGCTGGTAGCATTTCTCTTTCCTTCCTGAAGACCTCCGCTGGCATGAGCTGCAGCAGTTAGTGCTCACAGACTGAGGGATGCTTCGTTGTTTCTTCCTCCTTCTCAGCGGAGTGTCTCACATCCTGCGAATTGGTCTTCCCTGGCAGGTAACCTGTCTACCCTTCAATTGTTGCTTTTGTCTGGTGTGTGTTAAGCATTACAATTTGAATTATAATGTACCTAGCATGTGTGTGTGTCAGGGGTGGTGATCTTGATGGAGGTTTACTCAACGTTTTTTTGACTTTTCAAACTCTGGACACTTTTTAGTCATTAATTATGTTATCCCAAAGTCTCACACCCTCTGTTTCCTGTCCTTTCTCCACAGTAGTTATAGGAAGATTTGCCTCAAATCCCTAAGGTTCTTTCTTTCTATTTTCTCTGTCATTTGACAGAATTCAAATTTTCTGTCTTCAATTCACTTGGTTTCTCCTTTTCATCTCTCATTTACTATTGGACTCATTCAGCGACAGTTACCCCCAGCCCCATGTTATTTCATTTTTCAGGTATCTAATTTCATTTGGTTCTTTTTTCACATGATCACTTTTCTGGTTGATCATTTCTTTTTCAACATTTGTTACTCACAGGTTTTCATAATTTTTTTTGTAGCTACTTTAAAACATTTGTTGAACAGCTTTTTCAACTATGACATACTGAGTTTATCACCCCTCAAATCTACAATCCATGTACCTTCAATGAGGGCTGTTAAAAAAATTTTAATACTGAACACAATACATAGGAATGTTTATATGTTCAGCTGAAGGACATATAAAAAACCAGACAGATAAAATTATCAATTTTTAAAACTCAAAGTAGCAAAAAAATTAATCTGATGGATCAAATGAATAATCTACACAAACAAAAAAATGCAAACTTAACTGTCCATGGAAGCTTCTGTAACACATGGTCCCACAGCCATTCAGTCCCAAATGAATACACAGGGGCTTATATTAATTATAAACTGCTTGACCTATTGTTCAGGTTTATTACTATCTACTTCTTGCAACCTAAATTACCCCATAATTCTTGTCTCTGTTTAGTCACGTGGCTTGGTACCTTTGGTAAGGCATTCTCATCTTGCTTCCTCTGCTTCTGGATGACAGCCAAGTCTCTCTGCCTTTCCTCTTCCCAGAATTCTCCTAATCTGGTCACTCTGCCTATACTTCCTGCCTGGCTACCAGCCAATGAACATTTTATTAAACTAATATGAGTGACAAATCGCTACAGTGTGCGGGAGCATCATCCCACAACACTTCTTGCAAAATTTTCTGGGGAAAAGGATAGGCAATGGCCAGAGGTTGACAGACTGGATTGTCCCAGAAGCAGAGCAGTAAGTACATCTGGATGCACTGCTGCTGGTCACCAAATATGAGCAAGGGCTACTGCATGCAGGAGGTAAAGAATCACTCTAGACAATGGTGCACAGCTTGCAACCTAGAGCAGGAAACAAGCTGAAGCTCACAACACAGCCCGAGGGAAAGAGGGAAGGGTATTTTCAAGGACTCTATGCCTTTCTCTCTTCACCCTGAAGTGTGATTTAAGGCATCACGAGTGATTGTTCCTGGATAATTTTGAAAACCATAATCTATGCTCCCGAGGTCTTCAGTAACATCTAAGAAAGAGCAGCAGGCAAATACGGGGTAGGGCAAACCCGACAGAACAAAGCTGGGGAGTACGAACATTGCAACCCCTCGGGAATTCTGTTAGGCTTGCTGTGGTCCCAATGTGGCCCCAAGAACATCACACTAACCATTGGCCTCTGGCTCCCTCCGGGTTGAGAATTCCAAGCAGATATGTGGATCATCCCAGCTTGTAGTTAGACCTTTGAATTGGTAACTTTGTTTTTACTTTTGTCGTGTTAACTGAGAGATCTCATAGCTTGTTGACTAGTTCGTGGGTCATGTTTAATGATCCCCCTGAGCTCATCCTGGTGATGAATGATGAGATACAGTGGACCTGATGTACTCGGGTGGCATCCACGTTTGAGACGATGCATCAAAATCCATGTGTTCCTTCCTCCTCCCATGCCTGACCTAGAAAAGAGAATAGCACCACCCTGGGCAAAAGCAACTGGGTTTTAGTGAGTATAAAAGGCTGTGAACTGAATCCAGAACTGGAGCCAACAATTGTGTGATAGCAAAATGTTTTCTGTGAGCCTGGGAGTCAGAGTCTTAGCAACATGCCAAAGGCAATGAAGCTGGTCTCCCGAGGCCGGAGCTAAGGTCTTACACAACTTTTACTCTTCTCACGCTTTCATCCAGCTCCCCAAAAGGACCTCAATAAAAGTCGGTCACACTGGAGGATTCTTCCCTAAGAGGACAGGAAGTCAAGGTGACCATCTTTTGACCGGGGAAAAAAAAAACTTCTCTCCTTGCAAGTACCTACTCAAACAGGGTGGGCTTCCTGTAACTATCAAAACTGGGGGTGTAGGGCTTGCCAAAGACTCCTTCAACCAAAGTTTGTGTTGTGTTTTGTTTCCTTCCTGGTTAGGTCAAGGTCAAGGTGACTTAGTGTTAACAACTGTGGCTTTCTGCAATCCCACCTTCCCCAATTGCACACCATTTTAGAGAAACAGTTCCCGAAAGATCTAAACCACATTGTGAGCCCTCATGCCAAGTGCAAAACAACATTCCCCAGGTTTCACTGAAACCAGTAACCCATCCTGTCCTTATCTTTGTCTTGTAAATATCGTTAGAGACCTCCTAAATTCCCTAAGTAGAGTTCGTTTCAAAGAGCTTCTAGCTGGACTCAGGGTATTTGTATACAATTTTGTATGGTTTCCGTGGAGAAACTGGATAAAACTGTGTTAGATTGTTGTGGTTTTAAGGATTAAATGTCAAATCTGCCTTTCTGAATTTGCGTGGAAAATGTATGTGTGCATGACGTTCTTTCCTGCTCGAGAAAGCTTTGAATTTACACACCCAGCCCTGGACCTGGAAAGCTAGTATTTCTCTTGATAATAGCAGTAATAATCATATGGGATTAGAAGTACTGTGCTGGCCTTATATACAAGGAATGGAGGAAAATGAAAGAGCTCGGAGTTAGAAGAATGTGGTCTCCTATTCCCCTCATACTCTAAGCAAAGGAAACCAAGGAGTGCAGCTTGCCCAAGGCCCCAGCGGCTCTCTTTGATGTCTTTACCTAGTCCAGCGTCCAACCTCTGCGGTAGGTTTCCCAGCCTCCCACTCAGAGCCCCTGCCTTGGGGGCTTCTGCCTGCTTTTGCCTTCTTCTGAGTTGCATTTGTTCCAAAAGATTTAGTGTCTCTCTCAGATGTCTGCTCCAGTGTCAACTTAAGGACCCCTCTGGCCACACTGAACACAAAAGCATCTGCTGTCCCTCCATGGTAGACTGCTTCCCTTTAAGCCAAAGCCTTTACTGTCACCTTGAAGTACATTTTTTTTTCATTCAAAGAAATCGTCTGCGTCTCTCTGATCACTGTCAAATGTCTAACCCGCAGCAATCGCTCCGTAAATGCTGTACAAGCGCTGCAGCATGTGAGCACTGAGCATTCTGAATCTGGGTGTTATCGTCTCTCACCTCAGCACTGGGACCTTACTGGGATTCTCCCCCAAGCCAGAATAAATAATAGCCTAGCTAAGAGTTATGCAGATAACCTGAGCTAATCACATGGAGGAATCCTGGGTCTTGGATGCAGCCATCAGGGTCCTTTACTTCTTTATGGATGAATCTGTCCGTCTTAATGAAAAACTCAAATCTGGTAATGAAAGAGAAAGGCATACTTCTTCGGGAAAACGGTGTTTTTAATCTGGTTCATCCATGATCACCCAAACTTGAAGCCTCTGTCTGCATGACATCTTCCACCTTGACTTCCTGCCCAGTGGCTTCTGCAGTGTGTCTGAGTCACACCCTGGGCTGTGGCCAGAACCCACCATTGTGTTTACAGCTGTGCAAATGGCCTCTCTTTCTAGCTGAAGAGCACACAGGTTCTACTGGTTTTCCATCTGCCTTCTACACGGTGCTACCCTAAGACATCTTCAACATCCCTGCCGTTTTCACAATGTGAGTCTCTTGTGGCCCTTCTTGGGTCACAGTGATGCGCTTGGTGACTCCCCTGGCTGCTTGAGGGACCCCGAAATGCCCTTTCTCTCATGCTAAGAGACAGAAAAACACAGGCAATGCCTGCAGACTTACTATCTCCAGAGTGCTCAGTCGCCATTCATCTTCCGTTCTACTGCAAGTTTTCTCATCTTAAATCTTAGCTATGACACAATACCTTGTTCATGTGTCACGGAATGATGAAAGGACTGACCAATAAAGTTCAAAAGTCTCAACATAACCATTTCTTTGATTTTCCAATTTGACCAGAGCAGCCTTCCTTCCGGGTGAGCTTCCCCACCCACACAGCGCCCACTCCCTTCGCACTGCACAGTCTGAACTGCCTACTGTCCCTGCAGGTTGGTCTCAGTTTGCACTCTGCATTTAGACAGCACTAGCCAGGTGCCTGCGCTTAGCCAAGGCTGAGCCTGGAGATCTGGCCAAGAGCTTGGTCCCTGGACCTGACCTCACGCAGGATGAAGGGGCTCCCTCTCATGCCCCAGGGGGTTATGCTCATGACCCCTCAGCACTCATCACACACCTCAGCCATGGCGCATGCTCCATTAAGAGCTGGGACCTGTGTTTCCATTTCCTCAAATCCGTGCCTCACACAAGTCCTAACCCCAAGTTATACTTAGAAGGTATTCTCCTAAGGATTGCAGCTGCTATTAGGATTGGCAAAGTATTCCAAACAGAATTGTGATATTTTAGATATTTTGACTTTGGCTTAAGTAGTCAAAGGTTTCAGCGCATGCATATATCCCTCAGTGGGCAGAGGTAGAGGAAAGAAGGGAGCAGGGTTTGGGCACCTACTGAGTGGGTATTATAGACAGCCTGAGCCCAGAGATTAGGAAAGTAATTTCTACCACCAAGGAGCACAGGCCTTTTTAGTGAGAAAGATGAATGAATTACTCATGGTACAAAGGAAGTCATACCTTGTCGTTGAGGCAGTGACAGGGGGTTAGGCAGCCTGCTATCAACTTCATTGATAACAAGTAGACCAAGCAGGAGAGAAACAGGAGAAGGGAAGCGTGAGGGCAGGAGGCAGTCTGCAGAGCTGGCTGGTCCCCTGCTGCATTCTGCCTTGTGCAGCCTGACTGGCACATGTGTGGGACATGACTGGCACATGTGTGGGACATGACTGGCACATGTGTGGGACATGACTGGCACATGTGTGGGACACAGTGTGGCATATATTGTTGTCACATGGCTGTGCTTCGAAACACAAACTTCAGCTCTACAGAGGGAGTCTATCAAGGGGAACTGTGGAGGACCTGGGCAGCAGGGGAAAGTTCAGCGGTATTCCTGAAGGCAGTGGCTGACGGTGCTGTGGGAACTATCCCTTCACGTTGAAATCTTCAGGGCCGCAGCTCATGTGGCATCAGCCTGCTGAACGCTGTGGACCATCCTTTAGCTGTGGAGAAGTTTCAGAAAGATTACTCTCAAATGGAGTCTTGGTCTTCAGCCAGGGTCTTGAAGAACAGAAAGACACCCAGGAGCATTATATCAAGAAAAGTTCATGGATCCCTCCTACTCCCTAGAACATGCCCCAGAGTATGGCCACCTACCTGCTGTTTCTCTGTGAGATATCTCCCTCAAACGGCCCAAAGCTTCAAAATTATGTTTTACAGAATGTCGATATAAGCTTTTCTCCCATGTCGATTTCTTCTTTTCCATTCCCGTGAGATACACTTGGAGATCCACAGTGAGGAGAGCTGGCTGCTGCAGAATAACGGACACGGACACATCTGACAGCGTTGCAGTCCTGGGAGGAAGGCGAAGGCATGAACGGAAAACCGTCATTTGGTGTCAGTCTGGGCCTTTATCGCGCGGGCAAGTTATCCAGAGGAGGCTTCGCTAAGAGCTGAAGTTGTCTGCAGTTTGTCCCAGGAGCCTCACAGAAGCTCGTGGGAAGGGCTGGAGCCGAACACAGAGCCCTGGGTTAGAAGCAGAGCTTTGCTCGCACACGCCGTCTGCAAACATCTATTCCTCTGCTCACCCCACAGCAAGCAGGTCTCAGGGGACTTCTTTCCTGAACCGGCCACTGGGTCCTGGCACTATCTGAGTGGAGAAGACACACCTGCGTCTCTGGGAGCTCCTGGAACACTCAACGATGCCAGAAACGAGAGGAAAGGCTAGTCAGTTCCCTCAGCGCCACAGCTGTCTCTCCCCTGCTCCACAGCAGCCTGGCCCTCAGCTGAGCAGCCAGACAGCTGCATCTCTGAGACCTCAGACAGCCAGGTTTTCCTGTGATTCCCTCCTGAGCTCCAGGCTAACCCAGACTCCCAGCTTCTTAACACAGAGACTCTAGCCTGCCGGTCTTCCTCTGTCCTGTCCCTTGTTTTGGTTACTCCTTTACTTTCAAACCTGTAGATAAAGTGGACTCTCTCTTGCCCACTTGGTAAGATCCACAATCTTAAGTATCTAATGAGCTGTCTACCAGCCCAATACTAATTTGTACTGTTGAATATAGACTAAACTTACTGTGGCTGCTCTCAATTTTGAGACGCATCTAAGGCTGCCATTTTCCTCGGTTTGTTCTAATCTGCTTTTCCAATATCATGGAGATACTTGCCATTTCTAAACCTACCCCAGTCTACCCTTCATCAGCTCCCATCATTCTTTCTCCTTCTCTACAGCTCAGTGAGGTAGGATTGATAAATAAAAAATGCTTACACTTAAACAGTGATCATTTGATAATATACATACACCATAAAATGATTTTCACAATCAAGTCAATTCAGATATACATGACTACATATGTGTGTTTGCATGTGGTGAATACACTAAGATATATTCTTAGCAAACTTCAAGTATATGAAGTAACTACTGTCACCATGATGCACAGGAGACCTCAAAAACTTGC